>RPOG01000144.1:600000-804668 GCA_008086565.1 Thalassoma bifasciatum
CGTTAAAGTCCAAATTTAATTTAATTAGTTAATTTGTTCATACACACAGTGGTGTTTTGCAAAAGAAAAAAAAAAAGTTCACATCCTGTATTGTGGCTTTAAGAATGGGGCTCCTTGAAACAGTCCACTCCCATGTTAGCATGGTGAAATTGATAAACTTCTTCAACGTAACAACTTTTAAAATAACTTTTTAAACCTTTTTAACTTTGTATTTCGGGTTGTTTTTTCCATACTGCTCCACTGTGTATGATTTTGTGTACCTTTTTTTAAGTTTTAAGCTAAGTATGCGCGTTTGCAGACAGGGAGTGGCAAAATATAAATACATTTTTTGCCATAAATCCTCGAAGTAAGTTCATCCAGCAACAACGTCCTTGTCTTTTGAGTGACGGATCTCATGGACCACACGCCGTCGATTATCACACAAGTCACTAAAGACGAGGGGGAAAATGCGACTAGTCGTGAGGAAGGTGAGTTTGGGAAAAGTTTGTCAGAAGTTTTCAGCACGCTGCGCATGACAATGTCAGAGGGGCAGGAGACAGCAGTGTTTATGGGACGCCACGCCGTCAGTAATGTCACCCGTGGATCCTTGGACGAGCTCTGAGGTTCATTTTTCAGGCGAACTTGTCCTTGATTAACTTTGTTAAAAAGCTGTAGAGCAGATTTAAGAGGGCTTTCAGCCGGTGGTTTTCTGTGTAGGCCACAGCCATGCGCAGCCGCTTAGGAGTCTTATCGAAAGAAGCAGGATTTTGTTTGAGAATGAGCCTCTGAAGCAAAGAGGGAACTAAATTTGTTGGTTTTTAGAAGAGTTTTGTTACAGAGTTTTAATGTAACATCACTAAATGTTGTTTCTTTCAGAAGGGGGCGGGGTCATTTTGACAGCTCGCTCATTGTTTTGGACTCTGATGTTGGTTCTCCAGATTATTAACTAATAGTATTAATTAAAATAAAATAAACTTTACCAAAACAAAATCAAAATTCTATTGTTAAATCACACCTGAAGGCTTTATCCCTCTGATGCATGAATTTTGAAAGTCAGTGTCAGGATTTTTCCTCGAGTGTTTTTATTTGTCTTAAAGCATGAAAAAAAGTTTTCAATTTTTTTGCTTCAAATATTTGTAACTGAGCATTCAACATAAAACAGTGCTAACTTTAGGTAAATGTGACTTATTTTTCATTTGACTTCTTTTCTTCTTTTTTGGTAATTTCATGACTTTTTTTTTTAATGCTTTGCGAAACATTTTATCTCTCTTTCATCCATTTTAACACTGAATAATTTATAGTTATCATGCTGTTTTACCCTCAAAATGTTTGTCTACAACTTTTTTAAAAATGTATTTATGTTTGGGAAAAAAAATGACAACATTTTTTCAGGCCCTAAGAAGAATAAAAAAATCCTGACACAGGCTAATATGAATTTCCACCACATGAACCACAGAATTTAGGAGTAAATAACTTTTAAATAGGTGTCCACTGAAAAGACCACTATGCACCACCACTGCTGCTATTACTGTTTGAACAGAAAGCACAATGAAGTTTCGATCAATTTCAAGTTTCCTTAATTTTCAAGTTTCTATCTGCATCCTTTCACTACTCACTATTGCACTATTATCGTATTTTTATCCTGTAAATACTAGTCTTGTCTATCTGCTATTCTTTTGTGTTTATAGTTGTTGATAATGCTCTTCATGCATATTTTTATTATTACTATTTTACCTTTTATGCCTTACCACTACCTTGTACAAGAGAGCAAAGTATACCATAACAAATTCGTTGTATGTTCAATCGTACCTGGCAATTAAAGTTGATTCTGATTCTGATCAAGTCTCAACCTCAGCAGTCCTAATACCTCCTCATCACCTTGGTGCCCCCTGGATATTTGTAATTCTAGTTCATTCAGTGTCTGAAATTAATGACCAAATAATAACAATAATAACAACAACAATTATTATTCTTATAGTAAACTACATTTTATTGAAAAGCACCTATAAAAACACTCAAGGACAATTTACAAAGGGATTAAAAGTTATAAATAAAATACACAACAAAAGTAGATAAAACAACAAACAGATAATTGCAAAATAAATGAGATTGCAATATGGCGTGCTGCAATATTTCTTTAACCTGAAATGTATCCCAGATATAACTTTTGCAGTGATGTTTTGTGCTCTACACCAGTGTCTCTCAACCCTGCTCTATAGTTACAGAAGATACCTAGAATGACTCTCAATTTGAGTCGGTAACAAAAAAGCAAAAGTACAATTTTTTTTTTCTTTTGAAAGTCATCATCTCTTTTTAGCTCTCTGTCCCTAAGTTTCTTATATCACTGATAAAAACTACACGCTAACAGCAGCTGTCACTCACTGTAAAACGTAACTTATAACTGTCATTATAAGACAGGCAACCTGAAAATAATCACACTATGAATTGCAGTTACAATAAAGGGGGAAATAGTCGCAATTACATTAATTTTGAAAATTGTTCAGCCTTGCCTTAACAATAAGCAAAGTAACAGAGAGATTAAAAATGGGTGAGTGAGATTAGAGGGAAAAAGCACTTTGAACAGATGGGTTTTGAGTTTTGATTTGCAGATATGTAGTGAGTCATCGTTCTGGATGTCTGTCAATGTATCTGTGACTTAAACTGACAAACCTTGAAGTGCAGCAGGTCACACAAAGGTCATACACTCTCCACACAAATAGCTATTTTAAACTTTCTTGCCACCAAGTGACATATTTGACCATTAAGAGAAAGCAGAGTCAGCTTTTGTTGAAGAACAGTTCTTACACATGTACAGAAACAAATCAGCTTAAAGTTAAGAACTACTTTATCCAGAAATAAGCTCTCCAGAGGTCCTTCTCTGAGGCTGTAACTTGTAGTTTCATGCTGTTATATGGTTAGGTTTGCTACGATGAGAATATACAATTATATGTTCCTTTTTTGTGAGCTGGTGTAAGTTCAACAATTTCTTTTTTCCCAGTGGGTCTTGTATAGAGACAGTTGAATTAATCACAAGCAAGGTCTCTGTGGATTTCCCACTACTTCTGATGTTTACACTCTTGCTTTAACACTTTATCACAAGATCATAGGTCTGCCTGATAGTATCCTTATTTTGAATGGTTATCGGCAAGAAGGAGGCCTTGGTTTTAATCCTGACTTACCTCATAACATTTAGAAATGCACAAAAAATAAGTTAAAAGTGACTAACGCTTCATGATTTCATTGGTCACAAGTAATGAACCATCAGTTTACCTGATACAGGGATAAAAGACGTCTGTAGTTGGATGAGGAGAGTGTTATGGCCGCTCCATACCAAATAAAGTAGAAGTGCGATAGGACTGATAGTGGTTGCACAGGATTTTTTTGTAACTGCATTTTTCATCCCGTCAGAATAACAGAACAAACTTGTTAAGTTAGCATGAACGCTGAAATAAGACACTGCTGCGTGTAGGGGATTTTCAGAGGATCAACACTCTTCTGTTGTATCCCTCTGCCACCTTCTGAGTCTAGTCAGAAGATGGCAGTACTGTCTAGGTTACATGATAACTCAATCCTGTGAAGGTTTTTTCCCTTCTGTCCAAGAGGTCATGAATCCCAATGGTGGCAGCTGTCCAACAGAGAGGAGCCAGAAAGAGAGGAAACTATGTTTTAAAATGTCTTATAATACGTTTCAGTGTGCTGACAGTGCTGCTTTTTGAAGTTTCTTTTAGGTTTGGTTGCGTGTGTGTCTCATCTCTAAGTTCCAAATAATGTGCAGTTTTATTGACGCCTTAATGCTGTTGGGGATTTATATTTATACTTTATAGAAGTGATGGGGATTTTGTGCTCAAGTGGTCGAATTTCCTTACACATTTCAGCACGTCAACCTAGAGGATGATAACTGTGGTATTCAGTGTCTCTGGACGTCAGACAGACTTAAAGGCGAACACATTCAGAGTTTTATACCTAGACCTGACCTGACTTGGGTCTTGCTCGGCCACCATGAACCTGCTGTACCATTTGCTCCGTGGAGGTGTGAAGCGAGTTGTCAGATTGTAACAGAATATCAAGTGTCAAAGTTGCGGAAAGTTGGTCGTGGGAGGCCTCATTCTTTCTGCGTCTGTATAGGAATAGAAGCAGCAGAGTTTGAAGGCATGTCCACATGGAGCCTGAAAGGGTCCCAGATAAGCCAGCTTTTGCTAAGTAGGCTAAACACGCTGTTGTGGCGTGAGGTCGTTGCTGCCCGTCAAAAATGCTGTAGCCTCATTATCAGGGTCTGAAACTCTTGAAAGGGGAGGTGTGAGGAATGCTGCTGGACAGTTTGCTTCGTTCTCATTTTGTGCAGCCTAATCATCAAAAAGAAAAGCAGAAAGGGCTTGAGTATGATCAAATTAGATCATACAGCATATTTCACACATTGCAAAAGGCTAAACGGAGTAAAAAGAAAAAAAAGATCATGGCTAAAATCACAAAATAAGAAAGAATAGGATAGTGTAGGGTTGAACAACTTGCAAAAATAGTCTAATTTTTTTTTGCAAAAAAACAAACATAAACCATAAAAGAAACTTTGTTTGCATAAATTAGTACCTTTCGAAAAAATTATAAAAAATTCAATATTTTTGGTCACTCATTTCAGAAAGTGAAACCCACATACTATATAGACTAGTTGACTAGGCTAGTTTGATACAAAGAGTGAATTATCTCAAGCCTTTATTTCTTGAAATGTTGATGATTGTGGATAATAGACAACGAAAACCCAAAACGAGGTGTCTCAGAAAATTAGAATATTACAAGATCAATTAAGAAGGGATATCTTAACCGGAAATGTCAGTCCTCTATAAAGATTCGCCTCTTTCTGACCCTTTCACCCATTTTTGCTGCTTTTTGACCATTTTGGCCACCTTAAACTTGATTTGATTGCTACTTCTCATCATTTTTGCTACTTTTCAGCCCTTTGATTGTTCCTCTTGAAAAGGTAGTTTTCAGCAATTTAGCTCTTTGGTTGAGCAGGATCAAGTCACATTGGTGTACAGCATGAAACATCTACTGCAAAAAAAAAAAAAAAAATCTGGTGTTCTAACAAAGGTTAAAGAAATATTACACTATCTGTAATTAGAATATTGCAGCAAGCCATACTGCAATTTAATCCAATTTGCAATTAATTGCACAGCCCCAGTATCAATGACAGAAATCAGTGGCTCAGAACATGCAAGTCATGCCCAGATTATGTTAATGGGGTGAGAAGATATTATAGTCATAGCTTTGAAAAATCTTTTTCAGAGGAGCCAGAGGTGAAAACAGGATAAATGTGCTGGCTACCTAACCAAAATGAGATTACAAGACAGAACTGTGATTTTGTTCAAATTTAATGCTCAATTGATGGTTTCAGCTTCCTTCTATTAATTTTGTGAAAGCAGTCACAACTTATCACGCTCATATTTACTAGCTTATTATAATTGTTTTTGAACTCTGCAGCTTTTAATTGCTTCTGCTCAGTTTGGCCATACGTGGCATGTAATCTCGCCTCTGCTCTTTCAAATGTGCTTGCATGGCTATTATCAGTATGCAGGCATTTAAGGGTCTATATTAGAAGTGCATCTCTGGTCCAGCATACCATGTATATGACCCACCTGCAGATCAGGATCCAGCCTGCACATGTTACATGGGGCCGCAGAACTGAATGTCTCTAACAGTATTTCCTCTAGTACATCAGTGAGCTGGCTGAGGCAGACCTTTGCCAGCATTAGTTTGGCGCTTTTTGCTAAACTTTGTGGTTGTGAAGTGCATACTTATGTGTCGTGTTTATCTGCAAAGTGAATTCCAAAGTTCTTTTCTCATTTAGCCTAATGCATACTGTCATGTTGAGAAAATTGGTACACTCATGTCATGCTCCCTCTTTATTTTTAGCCTCACTAGCGGCGGGGCTCTGGGGATGGCTGTGATGGCATGGTTATGATTACAAGCAGGGGAACAAACTTGAAAAGGATACACCCTTAGCAGGGGTCAAAATTTGTCTGCATTTCTGCTGCACCAAACTTACAGAACCAAATCAGTGGAGAGCTAACTACTAGATGTGGAGATAAGTCAAACTGGAGGCTTGTGGTATTCATGAATCTCCCAAGAACATCCTGCAGTTGGGAGGGTCTAGAAATAGTGTGACCATCTGAACATGATCTGATTGATTTTTCAAATGTATTCAACATTTCTGTGTAGGAAGTAGTGAATATAACTGTGGTAATGAGCAGAGTTTCCTTGAAGTAAACAATAATGGTGTGTTTCAGTTCAGTATATGTAGATTCAAAGATATCAGCTTTTAATGAAAATGTCTACAGTCACAGTCTGTTTAAAAATCTTTGGAAAAAAATCCAATTACCAGTCATTTCTTCTGATTTACGTAAAAAAAAGAATCTAATTGAAAAAGAGAAAAAAGACAGCCAGGCACTCTTGTTTATTTTACCATTTTAACCATAATAATTTATGACAATAAAAACAGCGAATTCAAAGTGTCAGAAAAGTCTGTTAAGCATATGTTATCCTATCTTTTCCAGTGTTCTATTTTCAGTCCATGAATGCAGTTAAGCTTAAAGGCATGTCTCTCACTATTGTAGACATCCAGTCTACTGTTTGATTTGACAGACTGTGATTGACGGACACAGCTGGAGCGGAGAATAGAGATGTTTCAACTTACTCACAGATCAGGCAAAAGTGCATGTTTGCATTTTTTTGTGCATGAAAATAGCTCGAAATAGTAGAATTACAATTTAAACCCCTTTGGCTCGGTTAACAAAATCTGTTTGGTCTGTATGAGAACTTAGTTTGAAAAGGGCATGGGTGAGTGGAGGAGCAATTAAAAACTTGGCCATAGTTTGTCAATAACTGACCAACAATGTTAGCATACTAACTTGTTTCCCAGAGGAGAACAGGTTAATAACACCTCCTAATAACCATCTTTATAGGGTTGAATTGTAGCTGAGGGCGTAGCAGTGTAAATATGACAACATCCATAAAGTTACCAAGTGATCATGCAAGTAATGCATTGACACTGAAGCATTAAAAAGCTCTGAGAAGTGGTTTTGGACCTCTATTATTAAATTGCTGCGTCTTCATTAACTGCACAGGTTTGCCAGCAAAGCTTGGCAGTGAGAGCTAGGAGGGTGATTTGTATGAAGACTTTTTATTACTTGTTTTATCCTCATAAAGGATATTTAAGCATGAAGAAAATAAAAAAAAAATTGTTGAAGTTTTGTGTAGGACTGAGAAACTCCAACTTAAACAAAAAAAAATGCATCGTTTGAACAATAAAAAAAGCTGCACTCTAAATGAATCAGTGTTGGAGCTTTGAGATCCATCCTGTTTTAGATCTTATCTCAGTCTATTAGGAGTCGGTGCCATCTGTGCAGCATGAGATTCTGTTTATGTTGACATGCTAATGGCGACATGACCATTAGAGTGCTCTGCATGTGAGGTGATGTTGCCGCAGTGTCAGTAGCCAAGCTCTTTTTTCTGTTAATGCTCTGAAATCTGATCTCCTGTTTATGGTTGAGATGAATAATTAAGTTTTGTTTGTGACTACATATGGCTTGATGGTATGCAACACTATATTTATACTATAATCTCATTATTAACCCTTGTTTGCAGCTTTTGGCTATTTTTGTCATGCTGATGTGTAATGTCAGAGGAGGTGAAGCCCTGTGCTGCGTGATGTTTTTAAACACTGAAGGAGGGTAGTAGGGAAAGTTTCACCTGCCTGATTCGCTCACATGTGTTTGCACACAAACCTCTCATCTCAGGACCAGAGAGGAATGCTCCAACAAGCACGCCTGCTTGCCATTTAATGACTGCTCTCTAGGGGCTTCTTCCTCTTTGAGCCTCAGTTGAATGAAGCAGTCAGCAGACCAGAGCCATCGCGAAGCAACACGTGAAAGTGGGTCAGACTGAGTCAGGGATGGAGTTAGAAGTGGACCAAAAGCAAAGGTTATCATAATGGCTGCTTATTTGTTTATTTCTTTTTATTTAGCTGTCCCAATTCTTATACAAGGTGTTCATCAATGGACACATTGTGTGCTACTGCAAGCTTCTAACTCATAATTTTCTGCAACAATGTCCTTGTTTCATCCTTAGCTTTTTCATTTATGTCTTATCTCATAGGAGCTGAAGAATTTTGAGATACATTTGTATTCTTTTGTCAACCAACCTGGATTTGTTATGTGATAAAGGGGATTATTATCTTGTTTGGCAATGAAAAAACACTCAAATTGTTACTGTACTGATCCATATAACAGATAAAGATTTTAGAATCTGGATAATTCAAATTTATCTGAACGTCTTTTGTTTCTCATGTTTCTCAAGATTTTCCACAACAGAGAAGTACAGTGTCCCAGAGGGGGAAACAGTCCAAATAATCAGGATAAATCAACTGCAAATGTAAAAGCCATGCGTCTTTGGAAATACAAGGGATGATAAAACAAATGAGAAAATGTGCTGCAGGTAGTCTCAACACCTGCCATCCTTTCCATTCCTCTTCTATTCCTAAGTCCTGATTTCAAACTGTGACCTTTTTCTCACCATGAGTACATTCAGTGTTTGGTCTTTCCTCACTTCAAAACTATATTACCATTGGTAAAAGATCAGGAAAAAGGGACAAGGGAGAGAGAGCTACTGCAACAGGCAGCCACTCGGGTGCCAATCATGTGCATGAGGTTGAAGAAAATTATGCAAATCTAAAGGGAGAAACAGAAATCTAGATAATGATTCTGCAATGAAATTTACTTCTCTAAGGGATTTTGTAACCAGATGATAATTTTGCAATTTATCGATAAATGCTTTGATAAATGTGATGCCATTGAGTATATATGCATCCGTGAAACAGCAATCTTCTTTCCCAATGATTAGTCATATTCGTGTTTTCAACTGCATATATGCATCAACTTCTCACTGCTAAGAAGGAAGCATTGCTCTTGTATTTTGTATTTACTCCACCTGCCCAGGCTGTATTCATAGTACCCAACATCACTCACAGAGTAAGTCATGCAGGTTTGTATTCACACTTACATGTGTTCTCTGCCAAACAAGGTATCCATTGCAATCACGACACATCTCCACACAAAGCAGACTGACCGGTCTGTGATGGGCTCCATAGGGAGGCCACAGATTTAGCCTTGTGTGAGCAGTGGGGTAATGCTTCAGCTGACAGCTCTGACTGCTCATCAAGCTCACCTAATTTATCTTTTTTTTTTTTTCCTCCAAACACTGGCTCTCATCACTCAGCGACCAGTTGATGACTTGTTTTCTACTTGATCATGCCAAAAGATGTCAGGACATGGCTGAGTGATGTTTATAGAGATCAATTACTCTTCTAAGGATTTGTAATGTATTTGAGCAGTCGAAGTAAAAGATGTAGTCGGACTGGTTCAAGCTACAGTGGTAAAAGTTGTTCCGTTCAAGAAAGTGTATGTGATTTGAAACCTTGAGCGAAAAGTTGGTCTGTATCCTTGAGACACAAACCTGGTCAACAGAGGAACACATGTCCAGAAGTTTCATAGTACCCATCATGTGGCCTCCTCTGGAGTAATGTAACTGCACAGCCACATAACTGCAACAGGCCAGTCAGTTACCTTTCACCACTCCAATGTTTTATACTGTGACTAGATCAGGTGTTTATCAGATGTTTCTATCGATTTCAGAGGTTAAACAACTGCAAAAGCAAACCCTCATTAAAATTAAATTAAAAACCAGATTTGTCACTTCATAGTTTGTCACCATTTTGGGCCATCGTTAAATGTACCAACCTGATCCAGTAACTTTTAGAGGGGATGACTTTAATTTGCTGGATTTATTTATTGCATATAGAATATCAAATACCTGCTCTGGTCTATTCCTGGCTGCTGACTGCTGCTATTAATACTTGTGAACATTTTGTATTTCCAAGCGACATTATTTGATTTACATTTTAATTCATTTCAGAGGCATGAAAACTGTTGAATACAGTAATCAATGCATTTTTATCTGTATATATGCGTCCTTCCCTTGTAGTGTGCCACAACCAAGAAAAATCAGGGTCTGAGGAAAGCCAACTACTTATTCAACTATTAACTTTGAGGGGCTTTGTGCGCCATTTAACACAGAACAGAACTGATGATATGTGATCGGGAATAGTGGCACGTTCATTTAAAAATGAATAAAACAGCAGATATCATTGAATGTTCACAGAAAAATTGCTGTTCCATATTTCTGTTAGTATTACGTCATTCGCTCAGCAGAATAATTTTTCACCCGAATAACAGCGTTCATTATAAAAATAATTACAAAGTCTAATTTCTTCACCCAACTGCTTTTTGGGCCTGAACTAAACAGCTCTTTTATGTTATGTAATGTCTAATAACCTTTAGCTGCACTGCTAAAATAGGCTTGGTTAAAGTCATGCAGAACATGACAGAACCCAGCGGGAGTCCTGCTGACAGTCCAGACTGATGCGCAGATCAGATTCACTGAATCTACGCTGGGGCCAGTACTTACATCACGCTGTGGATCACATCTTGGCCTCATGTGACCGAACAGCGCAAAACACTTTTTCTTAGACGCCTGTGAATAAAACGGTTGTGGAATGATGAACTTGGTGTATTAAAATTAAATATATCTCTGTAAATAGGAAATTAATGAAGTATGTTCGTGAACAGTGTGGATGGTTTCCTTCAATACGGAGCAAGAAAAGCCCCATTAAAGAAAATGGCAAGCAAGAAAAGCCTCAATCAAATGGATAACGGTTTTTAGGCTGGTATTAACTTGGTTTTTTTGTTGTTGTTTTTTTTAAATAGCAATGAAAGAAGTCCATTGAAATGTGTATCAGTTGTGCTTGTGTATGAGTCTGTCTTTAATTAAGAAACACCAAACATCTCATGATACATAATATGAGAACTAACAGCGGATGTAAACTGTTCACAAAATTACAGATTTTAAAAGATAGAAGAACCTCCTTTTCACAAGCAGAAACCTGGACCAGAGCTACCTCTTTGTGGTCAGTCATCTGCTGCAACCAGATAGAGCAAAAATAGCAAAGTTGTGGCCAGAAAGCAAGAAATAGATGAGAGAGAAACAGACTGATTGACAGACAGATGTAAACACCGTAATAAAAATAAAAATAAAAACAGGCATATAATGAGTCTAACAGCATCACGTCTAATGTTTCATCTCTCTCCATTTAGGCTCCAATGATGTTTCCCCCTCGAAGAAGCCTCGCAGCAGGGGCCTCCTCCACAGTCTCTTCTGCTGTCTGTGTCACCAGGAATCAGAACCACCACCCGTCAAAAACAATGCCCCCCTGTTGATTGAAGAAAATGGGAGCCTGTCGATAGTAAGTCCCCTTCTCTCTCCCTCACTCTTCCTTGTGATATCAGCTTACTCTCACCTTGCCCCTTGACCAGAGTTGAACAGCATGTGGTCAGCATTGCAAGAAACACATGTATTCTTGGCTCAGAGGTTTTTTTTCGTGTTTACAAGAGCATTTCTCATGGGTTGGGAGTAATCAACGCCAGTGTTGAAAAGTACTCCATGTCCAAGCATCAATCAGGATGATTGGGCACAAGAAACACGGGTTGAAACTTATCAAGCCATTCGCTTGACTGGAAGATGAC
Organism: Thalassoma bifasciatum; assembly: GCA_008086565.1. Lineage (NCBI taxonomy): Eukaryota > Metazoa > Chordata > Actinopteri > Labriformes > Labridae > Thalassoma > Thalassoma bifasciatum. The sequence goes on from RPOG01000144.1 coordinate 611,607, forward strand.
TGCGTTGCAAAAATCCAAGAAGAGCTACTGTAGGTGTGCCAGTGAAAAGCCCATTACTCAGGCTACAGTGAGAAAGACTCCCCATGGCTAAAGTAAACTCTAGAATAACCAAGGTATCAAGAGTGATTAAGAGCGGAAAGTCATTCAACTTTCGAGGCTTTCAAAAGGTTTGAATAGAAGAAAAACACCATCATCAGCATTAACTAATTAAATGTAGGATTTCCTGGTAAGGCTTGGTCGGATTTAAAACATGTGAATGGTTAAGATGCGTGCCAGGACAGACTGATAGTCCATCAGTGACTGACCACTACTCTTTTACATAACATCTTGGACAATTGACAATTCTGTCTATGGTTGCACTGAGTAGATATTCTGGGAAAACAACATGACTTATGAGAGTTATGGTCTTAAGATCAAGTGGTCAAGACGTTCTCAGGTGTCCGTTTCAGATTAATGTCTTACTTCAGCCTTTTATAGAGATTTGATATTCCAGAAGTTATTTGTCACGGCCCTCCAAAGCCCCAAAAATAAATTGCTTGGTCTCTGGCAAAGGAAAAGGGGAGTAGAGTCAAGTGCAAGGCTCAGTTTTGGTTGTGACAACTTGTCGTGTCGACTCGCATGCTGCTCCTGTTGCTGTTACTCTCTTGGGCGCTTTGCAGTCTCAGTGACTCCCCCCACCAGCTGTGTGCATATCCACTCTGAATGGACCTTCCAGTCACCTGCCTGCCATTTGCACTTGGACTTTGCAGGATCCAAACCTAATGCACGGAGTAAAAACTCTGAACAAACGAGTTCCAGACCGAGAAAAAGCTTTCTCATGTATTTGGAAGAATCTGAGAAGAGGAGCAGCTCTGAGGAAGAGGAGCCTGAAGCCATGATTGCTGAACAATGCCAGGTTTCTAAAGTAACAGAAGCTGAAGATTTAGCCAGCTCTTCAAAGGGGAGCACCGAACTAGGCATGAAGGGCCTCGTGGAATATCCTGAGGAGACTGATAACAGCCCAGAAACGGACTCCTCTAACCTGTGCGTGGATAGAGATGAGAATGCAAACTTCACTTTTTGCAGTGGACACTCTGAGAGCTTTGAGCAGTACCCTGAGAGTGAAGGATCTTTCGAATCTGACCAAACCCATGATAAGTGTGACACTTTGGGGTTAAGCCAACCATTCGATGAATGTGCTCAACACTGTGAGTGTTTTAAACCTTTCAAGTCCTTTGAGCACTGCGCTAATCATAGCTTAGCTCCTGAATGTGGTCCTTGCTGTGAACATTGTGCAGAACACCTCCAGTTATGTCAGCAATGTCAGTCCTCTGATCAACAGTTTGAGTCTTTTGACTACGTGCCAGATCCTTTAGCATTAAACTCAGATAGTTATGAGCAGAGTGAAATGTCTGATTTCATCCCTGAATGTGTGGATGACTTTGAGTTACTGCAGCAATACGAGTCTGCTCAGCTGAGAGAGGGCTTTGACACTGAGCCTGACACATCAGAACAAGACTGTGAGCAATACCAATTATCTGGTCCTTTAAGTAATGTTTCTGACTCTGTGGAGTCGCTGGACTGTGGTGCTGACCTTTATGAAAATGATGGCATAGAGGAGCAAACTGAATGCAGTGAAGATAATAATGATGATTATGAAGACAATGAAACACAACCTGAAGAAGAAGAAGAAGAGTCAGGCATTTATTTTTACGACAACGAAGACAGTCACATTGTGGATGAATGCACTGAAGACAACTCTCAGCAAGAAATCCCCACAGACCCCAATGAAATGTTTGAAACTGGTTACTCTGAGACAACCCAAGAGTATGATCCAACAACTCAAGAGTATGATACGTCTGAACGATGTGTAGCTTCAGAGCCCTGCCACTCTGGTAAGACTTCAGGGTTCTGCAGTGAAGAAGATGGCTCCTCATATTCCTCCTCTTTTGAAACCAAATCCTTTAAAACCTGTCCTCGATTCAGTATTCCTTCTGATTGCTGCTCTGAATCTTCAGTGGAATCTGAAAAAGAAGCTCAGGAGGATTCAGGGGATGAGCAGCTGCAGTGGGAGTCTTTTGAAGAGGATGAGTACATTGAGCAAAACAATGTCGAGGAGAGTGACGAAGACAAGAAGAAAACACCTGTTGTGGATATTGTTGTTGAGGACTATTTTGATCTGTTTGACAGGGCAGACTATCATGGACAAGGCTTTCCACAAAAGAGACATTACATCTCCTGCTTTGATGGAGGAGATATCCATGACTGCTTATTTCTTGAAGCAGTTCAGGCCGAGGCAAAGAAACTTACCAAGGATTCATACAAACTTGATGAAATCCATGAGGAAATTCGAGCTCATGAGGCAGAGACCTGCTTTGATTCGCCCGAAGAAACATGTGAGGATGAAAATGAGGATGATGAAAGTCTGAGAGATGATCCCCTTTGGGAGTCTTGCGGGTCAGAGAAAGATCCTGAGGACTGGACGGCAGAGTCAGAATCAAGTTTGGTAGAGGAATCAAAAGCAGAAGCCAATTCTCCTCAAGTGGAGGAAGATGAAGAAGTTGCCGATGATCATGTGTCTGAAAAGTCTAATGAAGAAGAATCAGAAGGAGAGAGTATGTCTGCTCCATGTGCAGAGGACATTTATGTTGAGGGTGATGCTTATGAAGATGAGGCCTCCATTGCTAATAATTCTGACTTTCCTGGCGACAGTCATGTTTCAACAACCGTTACAGAAAAGAAAGACAAGCTTGAGCCAAAGGACAAAGACTTTATCGAATGCTCAGAAGTGGAGCCGTATTGGTCCCTTGCAGGTCATGAGGAAGATGAAGAAGTGTATGAACCAGGTGTTGAGGAATATTATATGTATCACATTAAAAGTATTGAGTCATATGTGAAGCAGGATCAGAATGGATTTGTAACCAATGAAAAAACTGACAGTAATCCTGAGTTAATGAGTTTAGAGTACTGCTCTGTGGCAGAAAGGACATCTGATGAAGAGGAATCCGATGAAGACTCTGAATTCAAAGAAATTTCAAAAGAATTAAAGGCTCCTGTAGATCTCATTCACAGTGTCTCAAAAACTGAGGACACAGAAGCATACACGCAGGCCAAAAGGACTGAGGACAGTGTGGCCTCTGAACACAGCACAGATTCAGAAGAGGAGCAGAGCGAGGATGAACTGAGCGAGCTTTGTGAATGCGACTACTGCATTCCCCCAAATGAGCAGGTATTTTGAGTCTTTGCTGACAGATTAAATTGATTTTCAAAAGCCAGCTTGGTGTTTAAAAGACACCCAAGAATAGAGGCAATACTGTTGGTCTATTTTTACATTTATTATTAGACTGTACCAACTGTGGTCATTAATAAGCTGAGGGTGAACCCGTCTTGGCAGATTTTCTGTGTCAAACTCCAGACCTTTCATTACCATCACATGTCAGCTCATTCTGCACAGACACGCATGCTTCGGCGCTACTCACTGACTCTGATCAGGCCAACTTGTTTTTAGCATCAGAATCACATTAACAAACACCGATCCTTGACTACTTGTTGAGGGATGAAACACAGAATGGTGACACTTACATGCTCCGTCAGCATGGCAGCAGCTGTAGCATCTGAAGCGTCCCGTAAGCCCTCAACGAGACACCAAAGCATGATCCCGACTCCTTGTGATGAGAAACACATAAATTAGCAGCAAGTTCAACGCGACAAAGTGGGGCGAAGGTTTCCTATGTCGACATCAAAGATTCCATCGTTTTACAGACGTTATGCCAAATTTACAAATAATATTGATAGAATTACAGACTTAATTGCTGGAAAAGCTGTCTCAGTACTTCATACTATCCCACTAATAAAGTCTTAAGTCAGAGTTTCCTTTCATCCTCAGGTTCCAGCTAAACCGCTGCTCCCACGCCTGAAGTCCAATGATGCAGGGAAGATCTGTGTGGTCATTGATTTGGATGAAACACTAGTGCATAGTTCATTTAAGGTAAGACTGACCTACTTCCCCACAGTCCACAGAGCTGTGTTTTTCCGTGCTGCAGTATGTCTTTAGCTTGGATGTAGATTCTCAAAGCTGTGCAATGTGCAAGTCCAAGAGATTATTCACAATTTTTGAGTGTAACAAAGACTTAAGTTTGTAGTTGTTTTAAATGATTATCAAAAGTGTGTTCAGTGTGGAGGGTAGAGACAACATGTTAGCATCTCTGATTTACAGAGTCAGAGTCACAGCAGCTGTAATTTCGTGAAAGTTATAGCTCATACCCAAGAAAAACCAGTCATTTAAGAGTTTATTTGCTTATTATTCATCTATTTCAATGTGCAAGGTGGAACTAAATCTTTTTTTTTTTTAAATCACAAGTAAAGCCAAAAACTCCAAACAAACTTTTAACAGAGTCTGAAAAAATGTTCAATGTTCTGGTGAAAGTTTCACACACAAAAAACAATGTTGACGCCTTTGTATCAAATTATGGCTTTGTGTGAGGTAATCTTTTCAATTCACTCCAGACTGTTATTCACTCCCTCTGCACATATTGTAACTACGTGTACATTAACGACAAAAGCACACACTGACTTTAATTTATTCATATTTGTTAATGTGTAAAATCTAAAATGACCACTGATTATAAATTAGTTTGTCAATAGACAATAAAACTGAATGAGACAATACAAAGATTCAAGTCTTGGTGAACTGATGAATTAATTCCTTTTGAATTAATAAAAAAAGTCTACAACAAAACACAAGAAACATTTATTACTGTGATCACTTTGGGGATGATTGATTTAGAATCGAGTTTTTTTTTCCAACAGATTAAAAAAACACAATGTATACAAGGAAAGTGAAGAAATTAGTCAAAAAACCTGTCGTGAAAGATGTTTATATGCTACTGAGGACTGTACTCACATCAGTATTGTATGTCTGAATGGAAAGTATAGCATTCAGGGAGCTTTGACTATTCAGGAAATAATTTAAAAAATATATTTATTTTTTTATGATAATTAAAAACCTGTCATGGAACAAGTTAAAATTAGTTTCCTCATCTACATCTTTAATTATGTCTTTAATTACAAAATTTTGCAAGTATTCAAAAATAGATCTCACACTGTCATCAAGTGTGACTGTCAAAGAAAACAACCCGGCTGCCAAACTAAAGAGGGCAAAAATAGCAATAGGATTTGCACCTCATCATTTTGCATTTTTTCGCAGGGGAGATGACTTATTTTTATCTGAAATTACAGGATGCACGTGCCATATAAGCATTTACCATTTATTTATGGCTGCTCTAATTTCATGATAAAACCCAACCTGTACACAAGTCTCAAAGTAAGATCTAAAAGTAGAATTAAAATCTGGATTTAAAGATTTGGAGGTAACATGCAGAGGACATAGATTCAGCCAAGGTTCAGCAGTTAACTGTGAAGCAACGACGTACTGATAATTATATGTCATTATAGATGTAATCACTGCACAGCACTGTTTTAAAAACATGTAAATCAGTCCCTACCAGATAACTGTTTGATCTCCACTTAGTTCCCACAAATATAAGGTCAGTTTGACACCTTTTAAGGTAGCATCAAGTGAACAAAGTAATCAATGCCAAAAGTCAAAGCTCCTGTGACACGACTAATTATGTAATGAATGCCATGTGGTATTTATTCCTCCTCAGGTCACAGACTGTCCTAAAGGATGTCACTGGATATTGCCGCTAGCTATGTGTAAACAGGGTCAGACTCCATGAACTCCATGTTTGACACTGGGTGGATAATAAAACGCATTATTACCATGACCAACATACTAAAAATACTTTTAGGTAAGACCGTTTTGGGACAGGTTTACATAAGAAGCAGAGAGGCCTTTTTTAAATTTTACCTTTTACAACATATAACAAAAAAAAATTATTCAGATGCAATCTCACCGGACATTTAGCAAGGAAACAATTGCACATATTTAAACAAAACTCAAAATGCACAGCTTTTTAACATTTTACATTAATTTCAGACTCTTAAGTTGCCTCGGCGTATTGTACCCACTTCTTTAGCTTGTCAGTCGAACACATGCACATTTTCTAGAGGTAAAAGGTCAAATTGCTCTTATCTCATATGTAGTAAAATTAGAACAAACTTGTCAACACATATTTTGGTGTGCACTCTTCAATATTGCAACTGCTGTGAAAAATGTGTCCTCAAAGTAAATGCTCACGCTGCCTTTAATGTTGCATCATTGTTTGATTTATAACCTGAAATAGCATTAAAAAAGCGGGCAAACGCATTTAGCTAAAGGGAAACATGTAATTTCCAACATACAACGTACACCTCTACACCCTGGAAATTGTGGGAGATGTATTGTTCAGATGTATGAGGTATCAAAATAAAGACCTGCTAAATTATATTACATGACACAAAATAAGGAGTGTAGCACAGTCAACATTTAGCTTGACACATTAAATCCTCTTTTTCACGTTTGAGCCCGTTGATACTCCAGCTCCCCACAAATTTTATTTCCAGCCTCAAATACAGGCCATAAGCAACATCTGAGCTAGCACAGCGAAAAGCAACTAGCCAGGTCTGTAGCTGCAGTTCAAGGCAAAGGCAAAAATGTTATGATAAATATCAGGAAATAAACAATTCCAGATGATAAAACGATTTTGGGGCAAATTTTAAGGAAAGAGGAAAATGTAGATAAAGTTTTATGTATGCTGGTCAAACAGTTCAATCAGAATATTGTGTATCCCAATTCAAAATTGAGGTCTTCAATGTATTTTATTGTAAAATTTAAAAATGAAGGGGGCATAACTTAAGTCAAATGGAATGGTTATGTAAGAAAGAATTATTGCCCTGAGATGTGTGTCATCATATTTGCTGAGCCATAAAGCTCACATGGACACTGTGCATTACACCTTGAGACAGATGGTGATGGAGACTGTGGCAGCAAGTAACTGGGAGAATAAACCAGTAATAGTTTAAACATTGGATTTGCATTTGAACCAAAAACTATGATCTTGCTCTATTTTAGGCTCATTTAAATTCCACATTTTTAGACTGGGGCAATTCTCGGTATCGGTCAAGAAGTGGTTAACACAATCATGAATAGGAGTGTCCTGATTCAATATTAACAAAGGTTTGTTATCAGCAAAAAAATGAACATCTGATTATAATGGCTTGCATCTAAAATCTACGATACAAACACTCAAACACTAGCAGTGCCCAGATGTAGCATGCATAGCCCATGAGATCATAACAACAGTATGTTAAGGTGCCAACAAAATAGCAAGGAATAGAGTGATGTTGGCCTTGTGGCAGTTTTCTTCATTGAAGTCCAAAAAACTGTTACAGCGTACACAGACCATGGACCCAACCCAATGACACATGCTTGTTTTTCTATCTTACATAACCATTGAGTATGTTCACACCTTTTAATCATGATTGCTTTCAAACTCAATCTGTTCTGTTTTTTTTCCTTTACCTTATACTGTACACATTCAGCCAAGGTGTAAATTCTGGCTAAGGGCGAGACTAATATATGAGATGTGTATTACAGGTGTGAGACCTGTCTACGGATATGTGCTATTTTAATGAGCCCTGTCACTTTCTGTAATGATTTACTGCTTGTATTTCGATAATGGAAGTGACAGGAGAGATATTATTTACAGTGATGTGTGGGTTGGCGACTTGGCATTGGTTTGGCATTGGATCTGTCTACTCCTCAGATTTCTTGATATTAAGTCCATCTCTGTAGTGCAGCATGGGTTCTCTTTGAAGATGATGTGAGGGAAAAAAAAACACTCTTCATGTGCCTAACTTTTAAACTTTTCTTCTCAACAGCCAGTGAACAACGCTGATTTTATCATTCCTGTGGAAATTGATGGAACAGTTCACCAGGTGAGAAAACAGTGTTGTCCCTTCAATTTGTTGCAATGACCTCACAGCTTTGTCAAGTAAAAGCATAAGTCTTTACAAGATTCCAAGACTTCCTGTTGAAAGCCCTAAACATCTATATTGGAATATTTAGTGGGCTGAACTGGCATTAATTCATAAACATGTCATAAAAATCAGTGTTATGCAGAATCTGATCTGAGCATTTAACTTATAGAAAGTATAGACTCAAAAAGTAAGGCACTAAGACTTGAGAGATTCTGTGTGGAGGCTCCAGCTTTCAGTAGCAGCCCAGAGCTAGCAGTCTGACAGAGCTGTGGCCCGCTCTTTTGATGGCTCCAAGCAGCAGGTGTCTATTTCCATGGCCTGACGAAATGAGGAAACCCTGGCAGGCTTCTCAGAAATCACTGCCATCAATCTCACACTGAGGTGCATATTATGCGCTGCTCATTGGTGTTCTGAAATGGCAGTGACTTTTCCCTGCAGGAGTTAAATGGTAGCTGTTGTGCTGGGCCTCTCAGAGGACAGAGGAGCTTTGTTGTCCAAAGGGCCTGGGTCTGTTTCAAGTAATCCAGGATAGGCTTGTTAAAGTGGGGAAAGCCTATTCGGGACAACTTGGTTCAGAAACAGGACCGCCAGCATCTCAGGGGAAATAGGAATTCCTTAAGTCCTTAGAAGATTAAGAAGTAATATTTATGAGTTAAGTTAAGCGCTTTGTATTTTATTATGCATCATTTAATGGCTTCTTAGCAACATATTTTTCAAAGAAAGGAGTATAGCAGTGTTTCCTTTTCGCTACACTTTTGTTTGTTTAAAATAAAATAGAAAGAACTGGACTATAAATGAATAAAGAAAAAATTATGATTTCACAAGAAACAAGGGTATCGCTTTACTTTGCAGGTCCACTAATTTAATCAGAGTTAGGTGATAATTAGCCTGTAACTTCTTAGAAAATAATGTCTGAATTTAACTAGAGGCAAATCACGCTTCGTATTAACCATTTTGTTTTGTTTCTTTGACATTTCTTCTAAATTTCAAGGTTAGTAGGTAAAAATTAGTGAATAGTTTATTGCTAGTTGTGGACCTAACTTCATATTTCTAAAAATGTTTTCAATAAATCAGCAGCTACTTACCTGATTCTTTGCAAATAGCAGAATATAGGTGATTTAAATTAAAATTAATTATTCACTAATTCCCCCCCACTTACCTTAAAATTTGGAGGAAATTTCAAAGATATTTAACAAAAAAAGGAAGATTTCGAAGAAACAAAAAAAAAATCTTGTCTAAGTATTACCTAATTACGATGAAATTTAATGGCTTGTAAAGTAAAGTGTTTCCTAAACCAGTGCTCTTGCTTTTTGGAGAGCAAAACTAGGGTAGCCAAATTGTTAACTACCGTGAGAGTAACAGCCAAAGTGAGCTTGATGCTGTTGAAAGCCCTGTTGAAGAGGTATGCAGTGACCGAATACTCACTTCTTTGAGAGCTCGAACTACACTTGTCTGTCACAGCCTGCAAAACAGCCCTGCTCCTTCAAACTGAAACCAACCTGCAACTGTATCAGTCTGATGAATCACACGTGTACAGCACAAAGTGACAAACATTAAAAAAAATGTTTGTTTTTTTCCTTTTGCAGGTGTATGTGTTAAAGAGACCCCACGTTGACGAATTCCTCAAGCGGATGGGAGAAATGTTCGAGTGTGTTTTGTTCACTGCCAGCTTATCCAAGGTAAAAGTGTTTTTTTTTCTTTTTAAATCCTGTGTAACTTGTGGTTTCGGTTCAACAGCTTGAAGATGAACACAAACAAATCTGATACAGAAACTGACACCTGTTTTTGTGTGGAAAGCGTATTCTTTGAATGACTGTTATCTGATTTATGGTTGACCTTCCACATACACTTGCACACATAAAGATTTATTTATGATACCTGTCAGTGGATTGCTCAGACATCTTAACCTTTAACATTTAATTTAACCTCAGCCTTGACTAAGGCTTATGAAACACTCAGTTATAACCCTGTGACTCACTCTGTTGATTCATGAGATTTTAGTTGCTGTTTGTCCACAGCACGTGGCAGTATTGGTAGCGTTTTGTGCCCCCTGTCTGAAACCAAATACTTGGATGAGACTGATCTTCAGGGCCGTACTCACACACTATGGATGTGGTTAGGCTGTGCATTGAAATTTGATGCAGCTTCTGGGTCTGTGTAGGTTGTAAGTTGAGTTTTAAAGGCTTATAATTAAACACGATACACTTTGAAATCGCCTGTAAGATACCACAGTATTTACAGACTATCATACTTTATATATAATTAAGTAATAGTTCCTAGACAGAGAAATTTTTAGCCTCTGCAGTCCTCAAAACAACATATGGCAACTTTAGTCCTTGTTGTACAAATCTTTTCCTGCATATCTTTACTTCGAAGTCAGTTATCCTTATTTTGAATGTGACTGCTAGAGAGAGAGACGGAACTAAGAAAAAAAGATTCCTGCACCAACTTAATTTGATTTTAAGCTTTATTTGTGATTTTAGATACCAAAACGTCTTATTTATTTTAGCAAATAGTCGAAAACACTTCATCATACAGTACTTTGGCAATGTTTTAACCCTGCCCTTGTGTTTTTCTTTCTTTTTTTGTACAGTATGCAGATCCTGTGTCTGATCTGTTAGACAAATGGGGGGCTTTCCGAAGCCGCCTCTTCAGGGAGTCATGTGTTTTCCACAAAGGGAACTATGTAAAAGACCTGAGCCGCTTAGGAAGAGACCTAAATAAAGTCATCATCATCGACAACTCTCCGGCCTCCTATATCTTCCATCCTGACAATGCAGTACGTTCCTCAGATTTCTGTGAAGAGTTGAGAATAAGTTGGTCAATGGTTGTCCTATGTTCACTAAAATCTGCTAATTCCTACTTGTCTTCTTTTTTAAAATCTTCAGGTTCCTGTTGCGTCCTGGTTTGACGACATGTCAGACACCGAGCTCCTCGATCTTATCCCTTTCTTTGAAAGACTTAGCAAAGTAGATGACATCTATGATTTTCTCCAGCAGCAGAGGACTTCAAGTTAACAGAGGCAGGACACTAGGATGAAAACGATCAGCAGCAGCTGTTTCACGGGGCCATGGAGGCTGGTGGGCCAAAGGCTTCACGCTGCTTCCAACTACAAGGACCACACTGCAAAAAAAAAAAAAAAGGCTTGTCATTAAAACTCATATTCACGTTATTCATTGCACAAAAAGGCAAAAAAAGATTCTCTGGTGAGTCTGTTTCTTTAGCACTGAAAAGTCCACACCAGGAAGTCCACAACAGAACCCAATCTCAGTTGTAGATTTCTTTCTATTTTTATTGTCTGTTTCATGCTGAATATGAGATTTTGTGATCTTTGTAGATAACTTTTGCAGTGCAGCTAGTGTGTTGTTGTTGCTGTAATGTGATAACAGTGACAGATGTAAGTGTGTTAGCCTAGATTGTGTGAACAGTTGTTCAGTGCCATTTTACAAAGAACCACATCAGCCATTTTCATGTCAGTATCATGTAGCAGACAAAAAGACATTTAAAACTTCCCCGTCAATGAAAATGTTTGTAGTAAAAGACAATCATTAACTGTAGTGAAAAATGCTGGTTTGATAACTTCTGTAACATGTTTTAACATGCACAATGTGTAATCTGCACTCACAAGGTGACTCAGACAGCTTTGAACAAACAGTTTCTTGGAGGGATGAGACTCCAGAAACACCTCAGCTTTCTCTTTCAGATTGAAAAAACTGGAACATGGAAAGCCATAACTAGTTGTCGGTTGATTACTCATAACACGCTACATAACAGATGATTAACAAAGTCTAACACTAACCTCTGTGATACTGGAATCAAATTATGTTTGGTGTATCCCTTTTACTTGTTGTCTCCTTACCCATTTAGTCACAGTATATCATAAACCTTCAAAATTCATGTCATACCTGCAAATCATCAGATCATAAAAACAATTATTAGCGTTAAACTCTTCTTTGTTAGATTTTTCTCCACTAATCTGACATTTCACAAACGCACAGACTTGTCCATGCAAAATAGCTTTATTTCATTGAACACACTTTGATTTCAAGCAATCATTTGTTTGGTTTTAATGTTATTTTAATTATTTTTGATTTTATCTTTGAGTTTTATTTGAATCAGCTACAACAATGAGCAGCTGATCAGAAATGTGAGTCTGTTTTTTGTGTGCAAGGTCCATGGCAACTTAAAGGGAAATCTCAGGATTTTTAAATCTTGGTCTGTTAGCTACCTGATAGCTACCTTTTGGGCAAATATCTCTGATCAAAGTGAATTCACTGAACATTACTTTCAGCCACCAAGCAACTTGAGTTGATAGCAATGTGTCTGACTAATTGTGTCTGTCATTGTCTAAAAGGGAAAAAAAAAACTAAATTGTGCTCCACTCTCAGCCTTTTGCCACAACATTCCCCCTTCTTGTTTATTTTTATTTTTTTCTATATTTATTTATTTTTTTTGTTTCTTCTTCTGTTTACTGTCTTTTCTCATATTATGGGTGATGTTAATGTTGCCCACCAAAATAGCTATTTTTGTTTAGCAGTTCTTTTTTTCACGTTGCCAGATAAGTTCAGCTATAGTTGGAGCCCGCGAGGTTCTCAAACAAGCCTCTTTTATAGAAACACATTTAATCAGGCACATTCTTTCTGAATAAGTTGCTACCATTACAGCATGTCCTGTGGCTGCCTCATGAAGCAAACTGCTGTGCATCCATTGTGACACTTCTTCCACCTACCCTCTGTTTAACCAACACTGCAAAAGACTAATCAGGCCTGGTTTTAAAGCTGCTGGAATTTCCCTTCAAATTAAGTTGCTGTTAAATTTCAAAGCACACTTAAATGGATGCTGTCAGCAAAAGCTGAAGTTTGTTGTCGATAGGAGTCAAGTGTAACAGAAATATTGGCCTGTTTATTCAGTTTCATGGGGGAAACTTGAATCAGATGTGCTTTTGCCTTGATTGATTTTGCATTGGTTCTGGATTAAGTGTATATCTGTATGCGTGTGTGTGCGTGTGTGCGTGCGTGGGTTTCAGTGTGATTGTTCTTGTGAGAGCATTTACATTGTTTTATGATAAAAAAATACTTTGGCAATATGTGAAAACCATAACCTGTCTTTAAATAATGATTTAACTTTTTTACTGTATGCAACAAGAGTATTAACCTTGTGACTCAAGTAAAGAAACTGGTTTAAGTTAGAAAGTTTTTAAAATTGCTGCTGATTAATGCTAAGGTTGAAAAAAACACAACTAGAGATATTTTTCATTGCATCAATAAAGCATGTTTTATTGAAACAGATCGTATGACACCACGGTTGTATTTTTATACCTAACACTCAACCTAACATGGTAGAGGTGAAAACAAATGGAAATATGGAATATGGAACAAGTTTCATATGAAAACATTTATTATTTGCTGTTTGATTCAAGCACAACACTGACACAAATTTAAAGCTGGCACACCCACCGAGGTGATTTAGTCATTTTTAGACTACTTCTTTTCTCGATTACCCAATTTTTGGCCCAATGTATTTACAATACAATCCCTTTGAAGACAAAACTCTGTTCATTCAAACTTCAGCTTCCAGTTTCATAAAAGCATGATGATACAGATAATAATGAAAAAGGCAAACACCAAAAACTAAACATCTCTTTGTGAAACATAAAGTTAAAAGTTAATTTAAGATTCATCCATGTTAACTGATAACTTTTCAAACTGATGCTTGGTTTTCTTACTGTCACACAAAACCATACTCTAATTTATGCTGCAATGACACTGAGTGCAAACCAGCTTTGACTGTTAAGCACAATTACACTTTGTTTTTCTGGTTCTGAGTACTTCAGATTAAATTTACACTGAAACTTAATGCTATGAAACAACCAACCAAAAAAATTAGACAATGACACAAAAAAATCCCCTTGAACAATCACCTGCAGAATGACATGATGAAGGAAATTCTACAGAGGACCAGAACATGCTGTGCACAATTTGAAGTTTCTACTGCTCTCCTCTTTTCATCAGGAACGTACCAATAAAATCATTCATTTTTCACACCCTGTTGTTTTTGAAACTCTAATTTATGAATCTACCCATAGCTCTTTGGTTTTTACAGTGTTCAAATCAAACATTTAATGTCAAAATTTCACATTCAGCTCAAACCGCCACTGTCAAATCACTTACACACAAAGCATTATTTACATCCAAACTGCTGTTTGTATCATGATTAAGAAACTGTTAAACGGATCTTCACAATAACAATGACACAAAACAGATATGTTCATAAGAATTATGATAATGAAAGAAATCTACTCCCTCAATCAATAAAACTGCACGAAAATCCATCACACCCTGTTTAAACCACTCGAATCGATGTATCGTTTGTAAATATAGAAGTTAAGTCGATGTCGCAACTCAGAAGCATCAATCAGTGTCAATTAGGCGATGACGGGAAGAAGATGTTGTTCAGGGATCACCTGAAATTTGAGCAGAGGAAAATTAGACTGACAACCAGACAGCGTCAGTCAACAGGTTTGACCTTGTTCTGTCAGGATGTACAGCAGTCACGTGTAACTGTCCACCTGACAAGATCTTACATTGTACAGGTATGAACATCAAAAAAATGAAAAAGAAAAAAGAAAAGAAAAGACAGACAATTTTGGTGAACTATAAATACCTCTGCAATACCCTTTTGGACCACTGAAAAGATAATCATGCCTGAAGATCTTAAAATTTTCATTCTATAAAATGTGCTGCCAAAGAATTTCTCGTTTGTTCTGGGTTTGGTGTCTCCTCTGGACAAAAGGATCACTCCCATTACTCCTGATCTCACCTGTAAAGTTTGTTTTCTGACACTTTTTGATTTTGTTTTTCCAAACAGGCACATGGATCACTTATCTAAAAGTTTTGCTCCTGTACAGGTAAGAAAAAGCTTTTCATGCTTCAATTTGTCACTTTGGCGTCTACCTGCTCACTGAAACTTAGAAACTGTCAGTCTTTATATCTCAAGTTTGGTTTGTAGGTCACATTGGTCTAAACCAAGATGCACTTATGATGATTATGTCTTAGGGATTAAGAAAATTTTCCATTGGGGTCCTCGGCATGGCAAAATTTGGGAACCCCTAAATTAAGATACCCCACTTTAATCGCCCTTTTTGTTATAGCCAGTTGAAAAAACTGGTCACTGGGACGTCTTTCCAGGTCAAACATCCCTTCCGGTGGTACTGATTTTCACTACAGGCACTGTTTCAGTTCCTGAACTAGTTTACCACCAAAGTCAGATGCTTGAGCTCTTTCTTTAAAGCCCACATAATAAAACAAACTAAAAATAGTTTACTCCTGCACGTCCAAGAGGCCAAAGAAGGTTTCAAAGGTCTGTGTGCTGTGTATTGGCTGACCTACATTGCCTGCAAAACTATAAACACCTTATAATATTCACAGGATGCAGTGGACATGAAGCCAGAAACATTCACTGTGTTCATTACTATGTGCTGCATGTGCAGCGCCAAGTCATGCAGCCCACTTAACACATTATGTTGCCAACTGGGAATTAGGGTAGAGGATTTATGTCTTTATTTAATTCATACTTTATATGTTTTCTTGTGATTAAATTTCTAGAAATGCAGCTTCTATTAGCTCCATCTTGTGGTAAGTTAATGAATTACATTACTGGGCTACAAATATGTCATTCCACAGAAAAATTACATTTTGTTGCAGAAGTGATTAGCAAAAGAGAGTCTATCTTTTAGTATCTGTATCATTAAGTGATGATAATTATGATATAAAAAAATAAACTATGCCTTAAATGGGAAAATTTGTCTTTCTCAAAGAAACATCTGCAGCAGTTACAGCTGAAAATTTTCTCCTTCCACTCTCAATTTCTCTGAGTCCATCTAGTCCCTTGAAAAGATCTTTTTTATACGCTTTATTCATCTGTGCAACCTCAAATATTTCAATGATGATGATTCAATTTGTCTTTGCTTTTTTGGGGATTTTTTAAAATACCTTTTTAAATGCATTTACCTTTGTTATTGTCTTTTTTGCAAATCTTGTTAATGGTGTACATTATTTCAAAGAGCATCACACTGGGACTAGAATTTTGTGTGTAATGTGAGCACCCTCTGCTGGACAAAGTCGAAACTAGTCATTTGCTGTGTTGATATTTAACTTAGATTATTAAATTCATTTAGATATTCCTGATGCATGTAGGTGGTCACTTATTGTGACTTTGGGGAATATTAAACCACATTGAAGGACTAAATGTGAAAAAAGTGAGGGAGAATCAAACAGGTTCACTGCTTGGATGGGCTGATATGTACAAATCAAAATGCATGACGGTAATGACGATGCAATGCAAATACTGTCAAAATAAAGGCCACAGTTAGATATTTTATGGTAAAATACTAGTAAAACTTCTCATCCTTACCCAGGACCCGAAGCTTTGCTCTACTTATTGCTTTTCCTGAGGAGAATTCCACCTCTCCACTCATGTCTGGGGAGGTTTGTCTTAGGGTCAGCCTGTGAACAGTGCCCATTTTCTCCACGAGGACCCGAGAACTGGCCTGTAATGGTTCTCCATTCAGACTCCACGCGGGGGCTTTGAGGACAGGAGCTGAGACTTCACATTCAAAGCAGGCCTCATCTGGGGCCATGACTTCAACATCCATCAGCTCTTTGACCATCTGCAGAGACTGGGCTGAGTCAGAGCACAAACAAGAGGAAGAAATATTAGCTCAAAACACCTTAATAAAAGTTTAATACAGAGTCGTAAAATCCACAACCATGTAATCAGAGGTAATGTCTGAAGGTTTAGGTTCTGATGATTTCCAGCTTGTCTCACAGGAAATATATCATGTTCATTAATTTGGGGTTTCTTGTTTCAGCAATTGAGAAATGCTTGTTTAAGTTTTTCAGAAATATCATCTGATCAGTTTGTTCAAAGAGTTAAGAAAGTCCTTTCTCTCTGGTTACAAAGATATGGTTATAACAGAGTAATAACTTTGTTTCACCAGGAGATGGAGCTCTGGTGTTATGTTTGAGAACAGCTGGCAGCTCTTACCCTCCACTGTTAGTTTTGCAGAGCATGAATGCTCTCCAACCTGCACGCTGTACATGCCCTCATCATGTAGCGCCACCTCCTGGATGATTAGTTTGCGGTAACAGCCTTCACTGCAGATCTCAAAGCGCTCAGAGGGCAGGATGACGTTGACGCCTTTGTACCAGCGGATGCTACATCTGGGGTTAGAAACTGCACAGTCCAGAAGCACACGAGTCTTCTCAAGGGCAGTCTTATCTTCCAGAGGTTTCACTATGTTGACAGGAAGCTCTAGACAAGGAGGAATTTATATCAAGGTGTGTCTCTTAACTAGAAAGCTCAACCAATCAGAATACTCAATGGTGGACAGAAGAGTGATATTTTTTCCAAAAGCTCACAGACTTCCCACCTTCACATATGACCAAAATTAAACAGAAATGTCCTCTTTTAAGTATCATACTGATATTTAAAAGACAATTTTTGTGGTTTACAAAGTATAAAGTTGGGTCTTCAAAGCTTGATTATAAGTTAACCTTATCAAGAAACATATATTACTTTTTATAGGCTATGCATTCAGTTTGGAAAATATACCTTTAACCTCCAGGTGAGCAACAGATTCAACTTGTCTGGCAACAAACTTGATTTCTCCAGAGTCCTCTGCTCGCACATTGCACATTAGAAGAAAATGTTTGGTCCCTGAAATTAAACCCAAACAAACATCATCAAACCTTTCTTTCAGTCTTTTTTAATCCCCATCAGCAGAAATGTATATGAACTAAGACATATGACGGGTAGTTTGAAGCTGACCTTCCTGACGGATCTTGATGGTGCTGGTGGGTTGTATCTTCTCGCCATTTTTGTACCAGTCTCCTGGCACGTCCTCTGCAGAGATCTCACAAACAAACACTGCATTCTGGTCTTCCTGCATGTCCAGGTCTTCAAGAGCCTGGAGGATCTGTAGCTCACGCTCTGCAGGGAGAATTGACAGTAAAACAAATAAATGTAACAAATAAGGGAAGATAAAAACTTATCAAACAGTAACTTGAAGGATACAATAAGTATCAAAGTATAACTTCCTACTTGCACCATAAACCTTTAGCTCCTTTTGAACAATCCATTTTCAAAATTTGAAGTGTCCCTCGAATACATTGTTGTAGTTTGTTGCACTCTAAGCTTTCTGTGGTTCAGTAGATGTTTATGGGAACTGCTCCTTGTTAATAATAATTTCTTCATTGCAATCCTGTAAAATTATGACACACCTCCTGTTGCTTTCTTGTTACCTTTTGTTCTTTCACCCAGGACATAGCACAGCTGAGCTGCAAAACTTCAGGTCTATAATTAATAAAACTTTGATGGCAGACTTTACCATAGACCTCCACAGTGCAGGAAGTTGTAACATCTCCAGCATCACAGACGTAAATCCCAGAATCACTGACATTACATTTCATGATCTGAAGAAACCGTTTCCTTCCCATTGCATAAATGCGCAAGTCCTTTGTTGGCTTCACCTCGACTGCATTCTGGAAAGAAAAACGCATCTGTTGAGTTTAAAGAAATACTTGACTTCCAAACAACATACAGTTTGTGATTCCTTGCTTATTCAGGTTTAACCAAATGTTGATGGAACACAACTAAAAAAGCTATAAAATGGTAAGCCAGAACTTTAAAACAAAAGTTAAAAAAAAAAAAAAAACTTGCCTTCAGCCATTTCACATCAACATTATGTCTTGAAAGCTCACACTCGATGGAGATTATCGCTCCATCAGGGAACCTCTGGTCTTCCAGCTTCCTGAAAATAGTCACTGGGGGCTCTGGTGGGGTAAAAGAACACTTAGTAAAACAAACCAACCTCCATTTAATTTTTCTTACAGTTAAAGAAGCCCATCCAGTTAAGTTATGTGGACTAATTTAACGTGATGACACCTTCATCCAATCATCATCCTCGGCTTTTCAACCCTGAGCTCAAGGGGATGATGCCTACTGAGTGACTGGGTATGAAGTGGATTATTTTACAGCATGAGGTTAAACTAGCACCTGACAGAATAGACTAAACAGAGCTGCCGCTTTTCAATAGGTCATGCTAGGCTATTTTGCGTTAGTAATGTGAGACTTGATGGAGGCAGCAGTGGCAGAGCTGTCCCTGTTTTCTATTATCATGCCTCTACTGGTTGGCATTTGGTCTATTGCAAGAATTGCCTCGTGCTGTACAATGTTTGTGAGCTTGAAAAATAAACAATACTTTGTAGAACATTTATACTGATACTTTGCATTGTAATTGGCCTGCTTATGATAACAAGAGACAGTTAGTAGACATTTCAAAAGGAATGTGAGGGATCTCTAAACCTAAAATCCTAAAATCATTTTTTACAATTAGGTGTGTAAGTTTTTGGACAGGCTTCAGAGAATGCTTCAGTGTACACAATAATGATGGGAGGTAATTGTTTTGACTTGATCTCTTAGTTAAACTGAATCCAATGAAAGATGATTTAACCCTTTGGTGCATAGTGGTCACTACAGTGGACACCTATTTAAAAGTTATTTACTCCTAAATTCAGTGGTTCATGTGGTGGAAACTCATATTAGCCTGTGTCAGGATATTTTTTATTCTTTTTAGGGCCTGAAAAATGTTTTTCCAAATATATATATATTTTTAAAAAGAGTTATAGACAAACATTTGAGGGTAAAACAGCGTAATAACAATAAATTATTCAGTGTTCAAATGGATGAAAGAGAGTTTTTGCAAAGCATTTAAAAAAAACATTATTCATGAAATTACCAAACAAAAAGAAAAGAAGTCAAACAAACAAGAAATCAGTCATATTTACATTAAGTTCACGGTGTGTTAAGTTGAATGCTCAGCTACAAATATTTGAAAAAAATGGAAAACTTTTTTTCATGCTTTAAGACAAATAAAAAAACTAAAGGGAAAAATCCTGACACTGACTTTCATAATTCATGCATCAGAAGGTTAATGTTGATTTTGCCACCAACAGGCTGCTATTTTCAATGGTCTATGAAGAAAGGTTGAGTCGAGATTTTTTTTTTTCCACGGAAACAGTTGTGTGCAACAGACTTTTCCGTCAAAGCTTGTCAAGTAGAAAATAAAGATTCTTAAAGTTGGTGTAATTTCACCAAGATAATTTGCAGTTGATGAAAAGACATTGTCATACCTGCAAGCACAAGGACTTATGTTGCCTCTTAACAACATTACAGTGACGCCTACCTGAAATGAATCAATGTTGACTGGATAATAAATATCTGTCTTTACTTTGAAAACTCCACCCAAATGTTTCTGTTTTTTTTTAATAACCTACCCTTAACAACAAGCCTCGCAGATGTCTTCAAATTCTCTACACAGAACATAAATGTTCCGGTGTCCTCTACAGAAAGGTTGGAGACAGTGAGGCTGTGGACTTGTCCTTTGGCGCTCATACGGAAGTGATTTGTGGGCTTCAGTTTAATCCCGTTTCTTGTCCAGGTGCCTGGAACGTTTGGATGAGAGAGCTCGACTTCAAAGGATGCTGTTTCCCTCTCAGTGGTTCGAATGTCCATCAGCCCTTTCTTGATTTTGATCTTCCGAGCTGTGGAGAGATAACAACTCTGTGTAAAGAGACACACTTACAGGTAACACGTAGCTAACTCCTTTGTGAGTAATTTTTGTGGCGGTGTCTTTAGTACATTGAGAACTTAATTCAAGTTAAACAGAGGTAATGTTCAAAAGACTGGCCCCAGTAGTAAAACAATTTCATTCCACACTTACAGTAGCCATGGTGTCCAATCTCTGTTGTAGTATAGACTTGGACTCTATTATGTGAAACAGTCTGCAGCTGAACAACACAAGCTGGCACACAAAGACAAGCTGATATTTTAGTCATTTGAGTCCGAGGCTTTACACAAAAGCCACATCTGAAACTGCCAACATTTTTCACTTATTCTAACACAGACCAGCATTCCCCATGGAAAAAAAGGAGTGTTTATTTTGGAGACCTGATGACAACAACCTTAGTTTTGAAGGCCAGGGTATAAATTTAGAAGCAATGAGAGGAGATCCAAATTCATAGGAGGTGCCAACAGCAGCCTGAAGTCCTGACTGTCCCCTTCCCACCCATGGTAGTGTTGAAAGAACAGCCTTTAATTCAACCACTGGCCTGTGGATCATAGGACTAAGAAAAATAAGCAGCCGGCACCAAGAAAAACAAGCCTGAGAACATCTTAATCACAGCAAGATGTCTGTTGTGTAGCTTGTAGTTTTTATTGGGACATTTTGGTGTTACTCCTATTCTTGTGACTGAACAGATGGAAATATTTATTTATTTATTTATTGATGAGAGATTTCACAGAAAAAGCTAGCTCTGATGTCAGAAATCATCACGACTTTTTGGATCTTATATCAACACAGACACCATGGTCTAAGAGTCTGCCTCCACTGTGAGGTCATCACCTGTTGATCGCCATCATGTTCCAGTACAAGTGCCACCCTGGTCCCCAGTCACTCAAATTACTCCTACTCAGTTAATTGAGCTTTGACTTCAAGAGAAGAAGCAATGGAGGGGGAGTCCTGCGCAATGGTGGTAAACAAACAGCAACAGGGCATACTGAGAACACGTGCACACTCACGTTCCACTGTGAGCTGGGCCTGCGTGCGGTCATGGAGGGTTTCACAGCTGTAGGTGCCTCGGTCCGACATGGCCAGTGTGTGGATGGTGAGAGTGTGTTTTCGGCCTTTGTGCTTCAGGGTGTACTTCGCTCCGGGGTGGATCAACACCCCTTGCCTCATCCACTGCACCTCTCCAGATTCCACACTCACCTCCACCTCCAGAGTCGCTTCACTGTACTCTTCAGCTACGACTGGTGCCATTTTCTTAGTGAATGTCACCTGTTGCTCTAAAAGTGAAATAAACAGTTTACCAAATCTCTGTAGTGTCGGTGTTCAGATATACTCGAAGATTAGTAAAGATACACTGCAAGCTCAAGCGCAACAAGCGAGTAAAAATGTTTGGGGAAGACTTGTGTCCTGCTAAGTCACACACCTCAGCCACTTGTCTCTGTCAGTTACTTTAAGAAGTCCAACAGGAGAAGCTGCCAAGCACTAGCTGTTGACAGCCCCTCTTTATACATTTGGTCTCATCTTAAAGAGTCAGTGTGTCTCATAAAGTTTACCTTTGGCACAAAGTCATTCAAAGTCTTGATTATTTATGTCAACTTTCATACCAGTGCTAGAGAAAATGCTCTTATTTGAAAATAAGTTGATAACCAGAGAGGTATGAGGTTGCTGGTTGTGAAATTTTTAAATTATGTTATGTAATTTTCTGTTTGTGTGACATGTTTGTATGGGGCTACAACTCACCTTGAACCTGGAGTTCTGCCTCTGAAACCAAGCCCTCGGCATCAGCTGTCACTCTGGCGCTATCTGAAACCCTGCAGTTGTGGATGCAGAGCATGTGGCACAGTCCATTGCTTGAAACGAGAGTGCGCTCATTCACTGAGACTTGCTTGCCATTTAGGCGCCACACCAACTTAGTGTCTTCTGGTGAAACCACACACTTAAATACTGCGTCTTCTCCTTCACAGATGGTGATGTTACGAAGCTCTGCTACGAACTCGACAACCCGGGGGGCTGCAGGCAAAACATTAAAGAAAAATCATGTAAATCCCAGTGAGTGCAAACTTTTCTGATTAAGAGTTAACTTACTTTCCACAGTGACTGTAGCTGAAGTCTTGTCATCTGTGGATTCACAGGTATATACTCCAGCATCTTCATCCTGTATTTGATGGATGGTAAAGCTGCGCTCTCGACCTTGTGCCCTTATGGTGTGTCGACGACTTGGAGCAATCTCTTGTCCGTTTTTTAGCCACTGGACATCTCCTTTGGGCTTGCTGACCTCACAACGTAATATAAGGCTACTGCTCTTCAAACACACTATGTTCTCCAAAGGCCTGGTGAATTTCACTGGCATTTCTGGTGTCAAAGGCAGAGGAATTCCTGAGTTAGTAACTTCAAACATTCACATTTCAGTTAAAGTTAAAGTATATCAAGTGGTGACATTGGCTTCAGCAATGCCAAATTCTTACCTTTAACTAAAAGACTGAAATACATCTCATCTGTGTTGACGTCACAGACGTATTCTCCTGAATCTGACAGCTGCAAGGGATTAATAGTGAGCTTGTGGGTATTATCTTCACTGGAGATGTGAATGTTGTCCTCGTTCAGTAGTTGGCCATCTTTCAGCCACCGAACATTAGCTCCTTCACAGCTCACAGTGGCGCACAGTGTGACACTCTCACTTTCATAAGCTAAGACTTTATTATTTTCATCTTTATTTATGAACTTGGCAGGTGATGCTGGGGAAATGAGAGGGTTTCTCATGAATTGCATGTTCATACAAATAACATCAAGTGAAATCAGCAATATAGAAGTGAAATTTACTAGAGTGGTTTAGCTCTTACCTTGAACCTCAACAATTGTTATCAATTTGTCATCAATGGCATCGCAAATATATTCTCCAGAGTCTGAAGGCCGCAGTCCAGAGAGAACAAGTTTCCTTGTAACGTCATGGCTGTCAATTTTGATGCGAGTGTCTGGTTTCAGTATTTGACCGTTCCATAACCACTGAACAGCGGCGTTGGGCCGAGACAGCTCGCACTCCAGAACAAGGTCATCTCCTGCCATCAGACTATGATGCTCTGGGGTGTCAGAGTTTCCAATAATCTGCACTGGAGGCTCTGAACATAAAAGACAAAGCATTATTTGTGCTCTGAGCAAATGACAGTCAGATAACATGCATAACTTCATAGTATGATCACCTTTCACAGTGATATAGAAGACCATCTTATCATCCTTTGCATCACAGGTGTACTCTCCTGAGTCGTCCAGTCCAGCATTAAGGACAACCAGAGATCGGAAAACCCCTTGTTCCTCGCTACAGTATCGTTCAGTGTCATCAATTAATTGATTATCTTTGTACCAGCTGACAGAGGCAGTTGATCTTGACAGCTCACATACGAGAATTATGTCATCTGACACTAAGAACTGCTTTTCTGTTTTTGCATCAGTTTTGCCAAGAATTTTNTAAACCATATTGAAGGACTAAATGTGAAAAAAGTGAGGAAGAATAAAAAAGGTTCACTGCTTGGATGGGCTGATATGTACAAATCAAAATGCATGACGGTAATGACGATGCTATGCAAATACTGTCAAAATAAAGGCCACACTTAGATATTTTATGGTAAAATACTAGTAAAACTTCTCATCCTTACCCAGGACCCGTAGCTTTGCTCTACTTATTGCTTTTTCTGAAGAGAACTCCACCTCTCCACTCATGTCTGGGGAGGTTTGTCTTAGGGTCAGCCTGTGAACAGTGCCCATTTTCTCCACGAGGACCCGAGAACTGGCCTGTAATGGTTCTCCATTCAGACTCCACACGGGGGCTTTGAGGACAGGAGCTGAGACTTCACATTCAAAGCAGGCCTCATCTGGGGCCATGACTTCAACATCCATCAGCTCTTTGACCATCTGCAGAGACTGGGCTGAGTCAGAGCACAAACAATAAGGAGAAATATTAGCTCAAAATACATGCCTTAATAAAGGTTTAATACAGAGTGGTAAAATCCACAACCATGTAATCAGAGGTAATGTCTAAAGGTTTAGGTTCTGATTATTTTCAGCTTGTCTTATAGGAAACATATCACGTTCTTTAATTTGGGGGTTCTTGTTTCAGCAATTGAGAAATGCTTGTATTAGTTTTTCAGAAATATCATCTGATCAGTTTGTTCAGAGAGTTAAGAAAGTATTTTCTCTCTGGTTACAAAAATATTGTTATAACTTTGTTTCACCAGGAGATGGAGCCCTGGTGTTATGTTTGAGAACAGCTGGAAGCTCTTACCCTCCACTGTTAGTTTTGCAGAGCATGAATGCTCTCCAACCTGCACGCTGTACATGCCCTCATCATGTAGCGCCACCTCCTGGATGATTAGTTTGCGGTAACAGCCTTCACTGCAGATCTCAAAGCGCTCAGAGGGCAGGATGACGTTGACGCCTTTGTACCAGCGGATGCTACATCTGGGGTTAGAAACTGCACAGTCCAGAAGCACACGAGTCTTCTCAAGGGCAGTCTTATCTTCCAGAGGTTTCACTATGTTGACAGGAAGCTCTAGACAAGGAGGAATTTATATCAAGCAGTGTCTTTTAACTAGAAAGCTCAACCAATCAGAATACTCAATGGTGGACAGAAGAGTGATATTTTTTCCAAAAGCTCACAGACTTCCCACCTTCACATATGACCAAATTTAAACAGAAATGTCCTCTTTTAAGTATCACACTGATGTTTAAAAGACAATTTTTGTGGTTTACAAATAATAAAGTTGGGTCTTCAAAGCTTGATTATAAGTTAACCTTATCAAGAAACATATATTACTTTTTATAGGCTATGCATTCAGTTTGGAAAATATACCTTTAACCTCCAGGTGAGCAACAGATTCAACTTGTCTGGCAACAAACTTGATTTCTCCAGAGTCCTCTGCTCGCACATTGCACATTAGAAGAAAATGTTTGGTCCCTGAAATTAAACCCAAACAAACATCATCAAACCTTTCTTTCAGTCTTTTTTAATCCCCATCAGCAGAAATGTGTATGAACTAAGACATATGATGGGTAGTTTGAAGCTGACCTTCCTGACGGATCTTGATGGTGCTGGTGGGTTGTATCTTCTCGCCATTTTTGTACCAGTCTCCTGGCACGTCCTCTGCAGAGATCTCACAAACAAACACTGCATTCTGGTCTTCCTGCATGTCCAGGTCTTCAAGAGCCTGGAGGATCTGTAGCTCACGCTCTGCAGGGAGAATTGACAGTACAACAAATCAATGTAACAAATAAGGGTACATAAAAACTTATCAAACAGTAACTTGAAGGATACAATAAGTATCAAAGTATAACTTCCTACTTGCACCATAAACCTTTAACTCCTTTTGAACAATCCATTTTCAAAATTTGAAGTGTCCCTCGAATACATTGTTGTAGTTTGTTGCACTCTAAGCTTTCTGTGGTTCAGCAGATGTTTATGGGGGCTGCTCCTTGCTAATAATAATTTCTTCATTGCAATCCTGTAAAATTATGACACACCACCTGTTGCTTTCTTGTTACCTTTTGTTCTTTCACCCAGGATATAGCACAGCTGAGCTGCAAAACTTCAGGTCTATAATTAATAAAACTTTGATGGCAGACTTTACCATAGACCTCCACAGTGCAGGAAGTTGTAACATCTCCAGCATCACAGACGTAAATCCCAGAATCACTGACATTACATTTCATGATCTGAAGAAACCGTTTCCTTCCCATTGCATAAATGCGCAAGTCCTTTGTTGGCTTCACCTCGACTCCATTCTGGAAAGAAGACACATCTGTTGAGTTTAAAGACATGCAAAAATGCTTGACTTCCAAACAACATACAGTTTGTGATTCCTTGCTTGTTCAGGTTTAACCTAATGGTGATGGAACACAACTTAGAAAGCTATAAAATGGTAAGCCAGAACTTTAAAACAAAAGTTAAAAAAAAAAAAAACTTGCCTTTAGCCATTTCACATCAACATTATGTCTTGAAAGCTCACACTCGATGGAGATTATTGCTCCATCAGGGAACCTCTGGTCTTCCAGCTTCCTGAAAATAGTCACTGGGGGCTCTGTTGGGGTAAAAGAAGACTTAGTAAAACAAACCAACATCCATTTAATTTTTCTTACAGTTAAAGAAGCCCATCCAGTTAAGTTATGTGGACTAATTTAACGTGATGACACCTTCATCCAATCATCATCCTCGGCTTTTCAACCCTGAGCTCAAAGGGATGATGCCTACTGAGTGACTGGGTATGAGGTGGATTATTTTACAGCATGAGGTTAAACTAGCACCTGACAGAATAGACTAAACAGAGCTGCCGCTTTTCAATAGGTCATGCTAGGCTATTTTGCGTTAGTAATGTGAGACTTGATGGAGGCAGCAGTGGCAGAGCCGTCCCTGTTTTCTATTATCATGCCTCTACTGGTTGGCATTTGGTCTATTGCAAGAATTGCCTCGTGCTGTACAATGTTTGTGAGCTTGAAAAGTAAACAATACTTTGTAGAACATTTATACTGATACTTTGCATTGTAATTGGCCTGCTTATGATAACAAGAGACAGTTAGTAGACGTTTCAAAAGGAATGTGAGGGATCTCTAAACCTAAAATCCTAAAATCATTTTTTACAATTAGGTGTGTAAGTTTTTGGACAGGCTTCAGAGAATGCTTCAGTGTACACAATAATGATGGGAGGTAATTGTTTTGACTTGATCTCGTAGTTGACTGAATCCAATGAAAGATGATTTAATGTTGTTTTTGCCACCCACAGGCTGCTATTTTCAATGGTCTGTGAAGAAAAGATCAATACTACTTGGTTGAGGTGAGATTTTTTTTCCATGGAAACAGCTGTTTGCAACAGACTTTTCAGTCAAAGCTTGTCAAGTAGAAAATAAAGATTCTTAAAGTTGGTGTAATTTCACCAAGATTATTTGCAGTTCATGAAGAGACATTGTCATACCTGCGAGCACAAGGACTTATGTTGCCTCTTAACAACATTACAGTGACACCTACCTGAAATGAATCAATGTTGACTGGATAATAAATATCTGTCTTTACTTTGAAAACTCCACCCAAATGTTACTGTTTTTTTTTTTTTTTGATAACCTACCCTTTACAACAAGCCTCGCAGATGTCTTCAAATTCTCTACACAGAACATAAATGTTCCGGTGTCCTCTACAGAAAGGTTGGAGACAGTGAGGCTGTGCACTTGTCCTTTGGCGCTCATACGGAAGTGATTTGTGGGCTTCAGTTTAATCCCGTTTCTTGTCCAGGTGCCTGGAACGTTTGGATGAGAGAGCTCGACTTCAAAGGATGCTGTTTCCCTCTCAGTGGTTCGTATGTCCATCAGCCCTTTCTTGATTTTGATCTTCCGAGCTGTGGAGAGATAACAACTCTGTGTAAAGAGACACACTAACAGGTAACACGTAGCTAACTCCTTTGTGAGTAATTTTTGTGGCGGTGTCTTTAGTACATTGAGAACTTAATTCAAGTTAAACAGAGGTAATGTTCAAAAGACTGGCCCCAGTAGTAAAACAATTTCATTCCACACTTACAGTAGCCATGGTGTCCAATCTCTGTTGTAGTATAGACTTGGATTCTATTATGTGAAACAGTCTGCAGCTGAACAACACAAGCTGGCACACAAAGACAAGCTGATATTTTAGTCATTTGAGTCCGAGGCTTTACACAAAAGCCACATCTGAAACTGCCAACATTTTTCACTTATTCTAACACAGACCAGCATTCCCCATGGAAAAAAAGGAGTGTTTATTTTGGAGACCTGATGACAACAACCTTAGTTTTGAAGGCCAGGGTATAAATTTAGAAGCAATGAGAGGAGATCCAAATTCATAGGAGATGCCAACAGCAGCCTGAAGTCCTGACTGTCCCCTTCCCACCCATGGTAGTGTTGAAAGAACAGCCTTTAATTCAACCACTGGCCTGTGGATCATAGGACTAAGAAAAATAAGCAGCCGGCACCAAGAAAAACAAGCCTGAGCACATCTTAATCACAGCAAGATGTCTGTTGTGTAGCTTGTAGTTTTTATTGGGACATTTTGGTGTCACTCCTATTCTTGTGACTGAACAGATGGAAATATTTATTTATTTATTTATTGATGAGAGATTTCACAGAAAAAGCTAGCTCTGATGTCAGAAATCATCATGACTTTTTGGATCTTATATCAACACAGACACCATGGTCTAAGAGTCTGCCTCCACTGTGAGGTCATCACCTGTTGATCGCCATCATGTTCCAGTACAAGTGCCACCCTGGTCCCCAGTCACTCAAATTACTCCTACTCAGTTAATTGAGCTTTGACTTCAAGAGAAGAAGCAATGGAGGGGGAGTCCTGCGCAATGGTGGTAAACAAACAGCAACAGGGCATACTGAGAACACGTGCACACTCACGTTCCACTGTGAGCTGGGCCTGCGTGCGGTCATGGAGGGTTTCACAGCTGTAGGTGCCTCGGTCAGACATGGCCAGTGTGTGGATGGTGAGAGTGTGTTTTCGGCCTTTGTGCTTCAGGGTGTACTTCGCTCCGGGGTGGATCAACACCCCTTGCCTCATCCACTGCACCTCTCCAGATTCCACACTCACCTCCACCTCCAGAGTCGCTTCACTGTACTCTTCAGCTACGACTGGTGCCATTTTCTTAGTGAATGTCACCTGTTGCTCTAAAAGTGAAATAAACAGTTTACCAGATCTCTGTAGTGTCGGTGTTCAGATATACTCGAAGATTAGTAAAGATACACTGCAAGCTCAAGCGCAACAAGCAAGTAAAAATGTTTGGGGAAGACTTGTGTCCTGCTAAGTCACACACCTCAGCCACTTGTCTCTGTCAGTTACTTTAAGAAGTCCAACAGGAGAAGCTGCCAAGCACTAGCTGTTGACAGCCCCTCTTTATACATTTGGTCTCATCTTAAAGAGTCAGTGTGTCTCATAAAGTTTACCTTTGGCACAAAGTCATTCAAAGTCTTGATTATTTATGTCAACTTTCATACCAGTGCTAGAGAAAATGCTCTTATTTGAAAATAAGTTGATAACCAGAGAGGTATGAGGTTGCTGGTTGGGAAATTTTTAAATTATGTTATGTAATTTTCTGTTTGTGTGACATGTTTGTATGGGGCTACAACTCACCTTGAACCTGGAGTTCTGCCTCTGAAACCAAGCCCTCGGCATCAGCTGTCACTCTGGCGCTATCTGAAACCCTGCAGTTGTGGATGCAGAGCATGTGGCACAGTCCATTGCTTGAAACGAGAGTGCGCTCATTCACTGAGACTTGCTTGCCATTTAGGCGCCACACCAACTTAGTGTCTTCTGGTGAAACCACACACTTAAATACTGCGTCTTCTCCTTCACAGATGGTGATGTTACGAAGCTCTGCTACGAACTCGACAACCCGGGGGGCTGCAGGCAAAACATTAAAGAAAAATCATGTAAATCCCAGTGAGTGTGAAACTTTTCTGATTAAGAGTTAACTTACTTTCCACAGTGACTGTAGCTGAAGTCTTGTCATCTGTGGATTCACAGGTATATACTCCAGCATCTTCATCCTGTATTTGATGGATGGTAAAGCTGCGCTCTCGACCTTGTGCCCTTATGGTGTGTCGACGACTTGGAGCAATCTCTTGTCCGTTTTTTAGCCACTGGACATCTCCTTTGGGCTTGCTGACCTCACAACGTAATATAAGGCTACTGCTCTTCAAACACACTATGTTCTCCAAAGGCCTGGTGAATTTCACTGGCATTTCTGGTGTCGAAAGCAGAGGAATTCCTGAGTTAGTAACTTCAAACATTCACATTTCAGTTAAAGTTAAAGTATATCAAGTGGTGACATTGGCTTCAGCAATGCCAAATTCTTACCTTTAACTAAAAGACTGAAATACATCTCATCTGTGTTGACGTCACAGACGTATTCTCCTGAATCTGACAGCTGCAAGGGATTAATAGTGAGCTTGTGGGTATTATCTTCACTGGAGATGTGAATGTTGTCCTCGTTCAGTAGTTGGCCATCTTTCAGCCACCGAACATTAGCTCCTTCACAGCTCACAGTGGCGCACAGTGTGACACTCTCACTTTCATAAGCTAAGATTTTATTATTTTCATCTTTATTTATGAACTTGGCAGGTGATGCTGGGGAAATGAGATGGATTCTCATGAATTGCATGTTCATACAAATAACATTAAGTGAAATCAGCAATATAGAAGTGAAATTTACCAGAGTGGTTTAGCTCTTACCTTGAACCTCAACAATTGTTATCAATTTGTCATCAATGGCATCGCAAATATATTCTCCAGAATCTGAAGGCCGAAGTCCAGAGAGAACAAGTTTCCTTGTAACGTCATGGCTGTCAATTTTGATGCGAGTGTCTGGTTTCAGTATTTGACCGTTCCATAACCACTGAACAGCGGAGTTGGGCCGAGACAGCTCGCACTCCAGAACAAGGTCATCTCCTGCCATCAGACTATGATGCTCTGGGGTATCAGAGTTTCCAATAATCTGCACTGGAGGCTCTGAACATAAAAGACAAAGCATTATTTGTGCTCTGAGAAAATGACAGTCAGAAAACATGCATAACTTCATAGTATGATCACCTTTCACAGTGATATAGAAGACCATCTTATCATCCTTTGCATCACAGGTGTACTCTCCTGAGTCGTCCAGTCCAGCATTAAGGACAACCAGAGATCGGAAAACCCCTTGTTCCTCGCTACAGTATCGTTCAGTGTCATCAATTAATTGATTATCTTTGTACCAGCTGACAGAGGCAGTTGATCTTGACAGCTCACATACGAGAATTATGTCATCTGACACTAAGAACTGCTTTTCTGTTTTTGCATCAGTTTTGCCAAGAATTTTTACAGGCAACTCTNTCAGAGTTTCCAATAATCTGCACTGGAGGCTCTGAACATAAAAGACAAAGCATTATTTGTGCTCTGAGCAAATGACAGTCAGATAACATGCATAACTTCATAGTATGATCACCTTTCACAGTGATATAGAAGACCATCTTATCATCCTTTGCATCACAGGTGTACTCTCCTGAGTCGTCCAGTCCAGCATTAAGGACAACCAGAGATCGGAAAACCCCTTGTTCCTCGCTACAGTATCGTTCAGTGTCATCAATTAATTGATTATCTTTGTACCAGCTGACAGAGGCAGTTGATCTTGACAGCTCACATACGAGAATTATGTCATCTGACACTAAGAACTGCTTTTCTGTTTTTGCATCAGTTTTGCCAAGAATTTTTACAGGCAACTCTGAAAATGAACAGAACAGAACAGAAAATCTATTGAGAAGCAAAATCTTTTGTTCTTACTTTTCATGACTCCAAAATTATAGGCATGTGGCCTTTCAAAATAAGGCGGATGAAGTGGTTCTTTGCATGTATTCAGAGCTTGTATTTAGAAAAAGAGGAGGACTGGGCCATCTGTTAAAGCTTTTGGGGTTATATTACCATATTAGAGTGGACAATTCAATAGCTTACCTTGTACTTTGACTTGGAAATCCATCACATCATCTTTTGCATCACAGACATACTGTCCAGCATCCTCCACTGTGAGTGAGTGGATGGTTAATTGACGTAAGACCCCATCTTCAAGGATTGTGACCTTTCTGGAGTCCTCTACTTCCTCCCCATTTTTCTTCCAGCTGACCTCAGCATTAGATCTTGAGACTTCACAGTCTAGCACAAGTGTCTCCCCAGCTAACTTCTCGACTCTACTCGCCATCTTCCTTGGACGAATGAAGCGCACAGGAGGCTCTGTATAAGAGAGCCATGTGTAAGAATCACTTAGCATTGACAAAGATACCCTTCTTTAGAATAAAATTTGGCATTCTTCACCTGCTATGTTCACAAAGAAAGTCACAGAGTCATCTGCAGTATCACAGACATATTCTGCAGAGTCTTTGACAGTTGTCTCAGGTATTATAAGTCTTCTGTAGACACCGTCCACCTCAAGGATCAGGTTATCATTCTCCTCCACTTCAAGTCCATCTCGATACCAGCGCACCACTGCATTTGGCCGGGAGATCTCGCAGCTAAGTACCATCCTCTCAGAGGTCTGCTGGCACAGCTCCATTTGGGACTGACTTGGAGACACAATTCTCACCGGAGGTTCTGGACAGAGGGATAATCAACTTGTTAAGTCATCAGGAAGACAAATGCTACAAGAGCTCAGAACCTGTCAACAGGTGTAAAACTAGAAGACGTATCACCCTAAATTTTTTTAGCCTTACATTTTTTTATTCTGGGTGATGAGGTAAAGGCTAAATTATAATGGTGTCCAAACATCATCCTCCTACACTAAGAAAATTAAATCATGTGCACTTGGCTCAGTGTATAGGGGTAAAAGGGGAACAGAGTTGAACTCTCAACAAAACATATGAACCTGGATGACAATTGCGTAATCTGCACTGATGGTTGTGGTCATGTAGAGCTTGTATACAAAGAGAAGTTTTTGTAATGAGTGATCAGGTGTATATTCAGATTTTAAGCTTGCTTGAATTATGGATTGGGGAAACCACCCAGTATAGGGAGTCAGTGTTAGTATAAATGCAATCACCAAGCCTCTCTGCGATTGTTTTGAGTCATTGTCATCATGGTCCCTTTAAAAACAAAATCTGCACATTGTCATATTTACTTTTTTTAGATAGGACTGAAATCCCCTCCTCATAATGTGTATGTTTAAACCATTATGATGCCTTTTTACCTGTGATGTTAAGATGAAAGAATATTGAATCATCAGCTGTATCACAGACATATTCTCCTGAGTCCTCCACTCCACCAGAAAGAATTTTCAGTCGTCGATAGGGGCCTTCAACTTTGAGCTTTATGTTCTCGCTCTCTTGCAGCTTTTGGCCATCTTTGTACCAGCTGACAACGCCATTTTGACGAGACAATTCACAGCTCAGAATAATTTCCTCAGGGACGTGGCGATCCAAGTGGACATCTTCCTTAGGGTAGGTTATCATGACTGGAGGTTCTAAGAAGAAAATATACTAGATTAAATCATTTCTACAGACTATTATCAGGGTAATGCTGATTATTTCTGTGTGATGCACATTTGTATTTTTCAATAATGAAGTACAGCATTCTTACCTCGCACATTCACCTTGAAGAGTAAAACATTGTCACCTGCACGACAGCTGTATGTGCCTGTGTCAGACAGTTGGGCTTGATGTATCGTGAGGCTCCTTTTAGTGTCGTCTGCTTGCATGGTAACATCGCTGCTCGGTTGCATTTCAGCGCTGTCTTTGTACCACTGGACAACACCGTCAGCCCTGGATACTTCACAAGACAGAATAAGCTCCTCCTGTTCAACAACACTCTTGAAAAGGTCCTCCTCTGGGATGTCAGCAAATGTCACCGGTGGGGCTGCAGGAAACACGAAACAGAGATGTTAGTTGTTGCTTGTAAGTAGCAATTGTTGTTTTTGCTCATACATGCAGCAGCTGTAAAGGCAGGTTTTTAAAGTTTAGACAAGCATTGCCATCCCAACAACAAGTCCTTGTAAATTTAATGATAAGTGGGTATTAAGTCTTTGCAGCAAAAACAAAATTAAGGCACTGCATAAAACAATGGTAAAGCTATTGTGTTGAAAAGCAGCCAACTCATCAGACGTTCTGCTCATATTTCAACAAAGCCCTGAATATTAGGGATGTGTATGGACAGCTACCAGGTTTTTCAGTAAGGTTATTTCGAGGGGAATCAGCTGTAGAGAAAATGACGATGATGAGGTTTTGCTTTTTTGTAAAATATAAGCGGTCTAGATGGTGAATGAGGCGCTACAATGACTATATCTTCCGAAGAAAAAGCTCAGCATATCACCTGTCATCTCCACATTGACCTCCTTGCATTCTGACCCATCAGAATCAGAACCATCATTGGTTTTACAACTGTACACTCCTGAACATGAAGCCGTTGATGTCGTTTTAACTTGTGTCCTCTCAATTCCCTCAGTCTCAATGTTTATTCCTGATTCTGGCAACGGTTTTGTCCCATCCTCATACCAGCAGGTCTGGCCTTTGGGGTCTGGGATCTCACGCGGCAGTTTGAACAAGCTGCCTGCTTCCATAGACGTGCTCCTTTCAGCCTCTGGAACAGCTGAGAATCAAACCAGTGCTATAGGAATTTCAATTCATTGAACAGTAACCAGATAGTTGTCAGACCTGCCATGCTTTTATCCAACGCTCTTTAATTTACAGGCTGGAAGTCATAAGATCTAGATAAACATTTGGTGCAGAGATAGGTGTGTAGTTGGGTTACTCTGTAACTTAACCAGCTAGAGTCATAGACCTTTGCGTAATCAGTGACTCAATATAAGGTGAAATGTCTAATTACTGGTATTTTTTCCTTGTTAAGCTTGGTTGAAAGAGCAAAAAGTAGTTTGGGGGTTGTACTCTGACCTGCTGATTGTCGATCTATTTATTCTCTTGATGTTGTTAATACAAAAACAGCAAACTGGCAAGCTCAGAGTTGTGCTCAGCTCCCTCAAGCAGGTTGTGTATTTGGATATGGTCAGAGTTGGGTCACTACTTTTACTGCAGGACTGAGCAGTTAATCAGCATGTGTCTTTTCATTTAGCAGATCAAGCTGGGAACAACTTAGCCATACAGGGAAATCACTATTTAAAGTTGTGGCAGTCATGTTAGCAAACAATTCCCCTCTCACAATTCCAGCAGTAGGGAAGAAAACTGGCATTTCTTCAGAAGTGTTCTTTACAATTGTGCTTTTACCTCTGTTTTGCCCCCACCAACTCCTTTTTATTGCACATGACTTTATTTTATTCCTACCAAGTAACCCTCCCTGCCAATTTGCCATTTAATACTTAGCATGTAAACTATAGCCTGTTCACAGAGCAAGTATTTTCTCCAAGTGCAAATCTGTATGCCAATTTCATCAGGAAAGAAATGACTGCGCATTAGTGCACAACAATGAATAATGTGCTCCAAGCCTCAACAGACAAAGTTAGTTATTCTGACAAAGCTGAAAATTCTTATTTCACCTGCAACATCCACCTTGAATTCTATACGGTCATCTGCAGCCTCACAGCTGTACGCCCCAGAGTGTCTGACTTCTGCTGATTGAATGACCAGCGCCCTCAGTTTTTCTTTTGTTTGGATTTCATATTCATCCTCTGGGGGAAGCTGCTCTCCGTCCTTGTGCCAATAGACTTGGGCAGTTGGCTCTGAGACTTCACATTGCAGCTTAATTGGGCAGCCTGCTTCAACAAATTTGTTTCTTGCAATCTCTGGAAGTGTAGAAAACCTCACAGGAGTAGCTATGGGTATTAAAAGATTTACAGACCACGTCTGTTACAGTTTCAGATTATCATATAACAAGTAGTGCTGTCAATATTTTGCTGCTCTTTTGCACAAATAGTGTAAATAGGTTTAAGAGAAGTTTAAGAGAAAATCAACATTAGAAATGCTACATTCAAGTTCACATTTTTTAAATATAAATGCGTTATGAATACAAGAAAATCACCTTCAACGTCCACTTGGAATGTCACAACCTCACCAGCGAGGCTACAGCTGTAGAGGCCAGAGTCAGAGACCTTAGCAGAGTGAATCATTAATTTTCTCACACTTCCGTCTCTTTTCATATCAAGGCCAGTTTTGCAAAAAATCTCCACCCTGTCTTTGAACCAAGAAACCTGGGCAGCAGAGTCTGAGACCTCACACTGTAGGATAATTGGACAACCAATTGTAATCATCTTGTATTTTTCTGAAAGTGGTACCGGTATGATCTTTGGTGATCGGCCTAAGAAAGGGGAATAACAGGGGTTTGGGATAAAAGACAGATTCACTTACAGAGGACAAACAGTGTTCACACAGTCACATTATTGTCTCAAGGACAGTGAAAACAAGGCAAATCACTCATACCATAGAAAGTGATTGGTGTGGCATGTTTAAGAAACAAAATGTGGGATAAGCGTATATCACCTTTTATGTCCACTTTAAATGTGATGGTGTCGTCTGATGAGGAGCATTCATAGGTGCCACCATGTATGTTTTCAGCTGAGCTGATGAGAAGAGTCCTTGTTAGACCATCTGACTGTATTTCCACATTGTTTTGTGGTAGGAGCTTCGTTCCATCCTTGTACCAATCAACATGTGCAGAGGGCTCACGAGACAGTTCACAGCTGAGGATGATGGGAGATCCTTCTTCGACGGACTTGTTCCTGTCACTCTCTGGAAGCTCTGAGAACTTCACAGGCAGTGCTATAGGTTTCAGATATTGCAAAAAGAGTGTCTTAACAAACCTCATAAATTTAGAAGAATTTTGACATGTAAGATGACAACACAAACATAAACACAATAACCAGTGTCACAACAACTAAACAACATAAGACAAAACATCCTTCAAAGCGTTAAAGAGCAAGTATCAAGAAAGTAGCCCACAGTTATTGTGCACCAACATAAGAAGTTTGAAGAAGCACAGGTAAGGCCCAAACATCGTTTTATTATTGCAGAGGCTGTTTTCAGTTAGTGCCCCTTGAAACACAGATAATCCTCTTTAAATCATGCACGAATAGAGACTGCAATGTGAAGCTGCGGGTTTGACACAGTGTTGTGAGGTGTGACTTGCCAAAGGTTTTAATGTTAAAAAGAGGCAGCATCCATATCTGGGTGGAGTAGAGTCTTGGTTTACTGTATTAACTTAAATTTATCAAAGCAGATTCGTTTTTAGTTTATTGCTTGGATAGTAATGACTTTGTCACCTGCTGTTACAGTTAGTAGGCAGTGCAAAGCAGTGAAAGCTCGACAGTTTGTGAGCATCACCTGTAACTTCCACAGCAAACTGGATGTCATCATCCTTCGACTCACAACGGTACACGCCAGTGTGAGCCCGCTCTGCTGATGGGACAACTAGACTCCTCAAATTTCCCTCTGACTGGATGTCTACTCCACTTTGAGGAAGGAGTTGTGTTCCATCCTTGTACCAACTGACTTGTCCAGTCGAATCTGACAATTCACACTGCAGGGCAATGGGACAGCCCGCCATGACCGTTTGTTTCTGGTCAGCTTCAGATAAAGCTGAAAACTTCTGAAGAGGAGCTACAGGATTGAATATAAAACAACATTGTTCAACAAAACAGGTTCTAAAAGACAAATCACAGCTGAAACCGAAGCTTTAGCAGCCATTCAAAAATTGAATACTCAATATTTTTACACTCTAACAGACAATTTACTATTCAGCTTAACATTCTTCAAAAAGTTAGCTGTGTTATTATCTAGAGTTGACATAACAAACTGGTACTGCTTGTGTTTTCATGTACTAAGTGTAAAGTAGAAGTTGCAACAAAAATAACCCCACAAGTTACAAACATTTAGATTTATTCCGCTTTTGGTTCCATTATTTAAAGTTGAAAGTATGTATTCAGCCTGTAGACTTTTTAAATTTAATAGTTGTATTTAAAATGCTGCTCAAGTGTTGAATCATTAATTTTTAATTCATTTGTTTAAAAAATAATGGACTATTGACCTCTGAATGGGTGATAGTCTGAGAAATAGTGAACAGTTGTAAAGAGTTTACCTTGACTAAATTCTACTGGCATAACAGAAATATAGTTTTTGTCACCTTTAACGTCCACATGAAACTGCACTGCATCATCTGTTGTCGTGCAGCTGTAAATCCCAGCATGAGACATCGCCGCTGACTGGAAAGCCAGTGTTCTTAAGGAACCCTCTGCCAGCACGTCCTGCCCTGCTGCTTGATTTAGTTTCTCTCCATCCTTGAACCAAGTTACTTGAGCATTAGGATCTGAAATCTCACACTGAAGGGCTAGGGGTTCACCAACTTCAACAGACTTGTTGCTCTCAGCCACACAAAGTGTCGTAATTCTCACAGGCGAAGCTGGGGAGGTTTGAGGTAAGATTGACAGAAAATTGCATCACTATTTCTGACTTCAACAGAATGATGCTTTCAAACACAGAAAAACAAAATCACAGATTAAGATTAGTCATGCCAATAATTCTTAGGAGTTAAAATAAGTAATATTTGAGATCATATTTCAGTTATTAGTAATCTAACAATAGATATACTT
This sequence comes from Thalassoma bifasciatum, assembly GCA_008086565.1. NCBI lineage: Eukaryota > Metazoa > Chordata > Actinopteri > Labriformes > Labridae > Thalassoma > Thalassoma bifasciatum. The sequence continues at coordinate 650,190 of RPOG01000144.1, forward strand.
GGTTAGATCTGAAATAACTAGGCATTCAAGTTAGAATTGGAAGCCAATGTATTTGTTCTTTTCCCTGTCTTTAATATTCCTAAAACCACCCAAGCTCAAAGTTTTTTTTACTGACCAAAGTAGTTTTAGTACAAGCAAAATTAAGTTCTTCTGGAAATGGTCAAAAAGTCAAAGATTGCAAACAGCAATCTCTTTATTTTACACAATACAGGATTGTGCCTGATCATTTTCTGTTTGATAATGCTAGGCATTTAAATCACCTTCAACAGCCACCTTATTTGCAGTGACACGGTCAATCCAGTGACTGTCACATGTCCTTGATAGATAGATCTCTTCTGATTGGACAATAGATGCCGTCTTTACATAGCTAGGTTCTGCCGCCTGGGTAGATGAAAGTTGCACAGAGTTATCCGTGCTTCCTACTTGGTATTCTGTGGCCCTCATGATCGGGTGATGCTCTGCTTGGACTGTGTTGGCCTGTGTGGGTTTGCACAGGATCTCTGAATAGTTGGGAGTTTCCTGTTTTGAGCAACGGAGATCATCACATTTGGCATAAGAAGTCTCTTGCAAGTTGCTATGCACTCCATGTTGGACAGTTTCTGCCTCTTGAGAGTAACACAACTCTGAATGGAGAGATGCAAGCTTAGATAAGTCATTGGTCTTCTCTGACCTCATGTCTGAAGTCTGACACGGTCTTATGAACTCCTCAGATTTTTCAGTTGCACTCCATAATGAGTCACTGGGCCCCTCTGGTACACATTTAGCTTGTAAGCAATCATCATTTTTCCCGCACGTAAGGGTAAGAGCTGATATTTGCATAGGACAACAGAGCTGGTCGGATTGGATACAGGTAACGTGTTGGGGTTTAAAACACTCCTCTGATGGGACAGTTCCAGCGCATAAGGATGCACAGTGCCCCTCTGATTGGACAGTTGCAGTGCTTGATGTGCTCAAGGGTCTTTCTAAATGCAGATTTGCAGATTTTGGGAGGTTAAAATCTGATTTGACTGTAGTAACCTTTAAACTGTTGGTAAAATGCTCAGACTGGGAACTAGCAGTTTGTTTGGGGTTTCCTAGCCCTGACTTGACTCCTGCTATCTGTACTGAACTATGTATTTCCTCTGATTGGCCAGGTTGAGTCTTGATTGTGGATTCCTCTGATTCAACAGATGCAGTCTGCTGAAAGTCATTGAACTCCTCTGATTGGGCTGCTGTCTGCAGAGGATCACCAAGCCCCTCAAATGGAGCATCTTCATGCTGTATATAGTAAATAAATTCCTCACCTTTGTATTCAGTGGACCGCTCAGTGTGACAAAATGTGCTAGATTGTTTTTCGGATGATTTTGGGAGGTAATTGTTAACTGATGATTGGGCTGGGGTTTTTTGTTGATTGTTTGAGAGTTCCTTCAGCTGCTCAGCTTTGATCCAGTCATTTGTGAATTCAAATGTTGACCGAGAGGTTGGTATTTGGCTGGAATGTTCTTCATATGTTTTTGCATCTTCTGTCTTGCCTCCAGAGATGCCCTCATTACATTTTGCAGATATGCATTTAATGCCAACAGGAGAAGCCTCTTCGGTTGACCTCTTCTCTTGGTCAGAAGAAAGCCTTGGCGGTGTCGCTGTAGCATTGTGATGTACACAGAGAAAGGTTTTCAGTGGTTGATGGTGTCAATATCTCCTCAAAACAGAATTTGACATCAGTGTAGGTTAGCATGGAGTTATGGGAGAATTCATTGCAAAGACAAACAAGAAGGTCGACCAGCTTTGGTCTGAGATTGAGCTCCTATTTATATCCCCCTTCAACTGACCTCTAGAACTTTTATACCATCAGTCTGTACATAACCACCCTAAACCTAAGAAGTAAGTCAATTTTCTTCTCTTTGAAAAGAGTTCGTTGTCATTGCAACGGGGAGGTGTTCAGGGCAGCAATGTGAATGGGAGGATCTGGTGATGAATAAGAAGATGGATTCAAAGACTTGCAAGCTGCTTGTTACAAGCAAAGATGGCTGTTAAAATGAAGAATTAATGGACAAACATGACATATATGTTAGTATGAAGAGCAGCTATTCCGCTACTGACATCCACATGATGGATTAAGAGCCAAGAACTGCAAAAAAATTACATGAAATCAGAATTCATCATGAAATAAGCGACTTTCTTAAGAAAAAATTTCAGGATGATTGGGTAAAATGCACCACTATTGTTAGTGGCATTTATGTGCTGGGTTAACATGGATGACTGATGTTGAAATATATCAAATCACCTTTGACATCAAGAGTGTATTGGGCAGATTCATCAGCTATCTCACCAATCTCGTTACCATAGTGACACTGCTCTGCTGTTTGGACAAAGCCAAAAAGAAAACAATGAGCTGGGTGATGGCCTCATTTACGAAACTATATTCTTGATTCTGAATTGTGCAGGTACAATGTGGAACACCACCTGTCTTCAATGCACTTTGCTGTGCATCCCCAGATGTTTCACAGCCAAACCTCTCATCATCAGACAAGTCATGTGACTGAGGGGGCAAGGCTTGGCTACCGCTTTGTGATTCACAGCCAGTTTCCCTTTTTGGGTAGATCTGGGTTCCATCTTTGTACCAACAGGCTTTGGCAATGGGATCTGAAATCTCAAACTGCTGAACAATTGGGCTGTGGGCTTCAGCAGACTTCTCAACATCAGGACCAAGCAGATATGTTGGAGGTGGCACTAAAGACAATCATTGGGAGGATAATAAGAATATTCATTGCCCTAGATTTTAGAAAATTGACTTAAAAAAAGATATTTCCAAAGCTGTCACATTTATTAGCACTGCCTTGTAACACAGATAAGACAGACAAAACTACACAAAGGGTTAGTGATAACTAAGATACAAAACACATTTACAAAGTAAAAGTCACCTTGTTTTTTTACTATTAATTGGGCAACATCATCTGCTGTTGCGCAATAGTATGTTCCAGAGTTTGATGGATGAGTTGGTTCAATAACAAGGGTCTTCTTGATGCCCTCCATTTCAAAGTCAGGCTCTCTATTTGAATCATGTTCTTTGTCTCTCTGCTGTGACACCTGGGAAGCAGGTTCTGAGGTTTCACATGTTGGTTCAGTTGGGCAGGACACTTCAAGTGACTGCGTCTCCACATCCTCTGGCGAGGGCGAAGGCGACAACAGCAACGTTGGAGCTAAAGATGATGATTCATATTATAATCCAGACTTAACAGCGCACACATGCAGTCCGATTTAAGTGCTAGGTTCAGCTTTACCTGAATTGGAAACTAAGCTGTGATAACCAAATTCAAGGTAGAAAACTCACACTTTCAAAGATTATGTAAATATATATTCCTTAAGTCAGTAGAGATTAATTTGTCCATGGTTTAAGAAACAGTTATGATCTCACACAAAACACCCACTCACTTGAACATGAACGGACAGAAATGCATATCATAAAAGTTAGTTGCATCTAAGCTCTAGAAAGCTCTAGGTTTTGCTCTAAGATTCAGCAAACTTTAAATAAAAATCACCTTTGATATCCACAGTGAAGTGGACAGTGTCATCAGAGGTTTCACAGCTGTATAGCCCTGAGTGCAAAAGCTCAGCAGATGGAATAATGAGTCTCCGCAATGTGCCTTTACTCTGTATTTCCCACCCATTCTGCAGACAGAGCTTTACACCGTCTTTATACCAGCAGACAGGCACAGTCGAGTCTGCAACCTCACATTCCAGCTCCAAAAGTTTGCCCGCTTCAAGTGACTTGGTTCTCTCAACATCAAAGATAGGCGAATACGTCACTGGCAAAGCTAGCATTGGGAATTCAGGAAAACTAAATAAAATCAAGACTGTGGACAGGACCTTACAAATGTATAAGTTTTGAGCAATATGAAAAAAGGGGTTGGGTGACTTTGTAATCAAGATACAAAACAGGAATGGTTCTAAAAAGTTACCCAGGATGTTAAATTCTTTAAGGTTATGTGCATGAAACAGTCCTTCAAACCACATACAATTGAAGCGGGGATTATTAGTCGCATCTAAGAAGAGGATGTGGGGTTACTTAAACGCACAAGAGAAAAAAGTATAAAGTCACCTTTGATCTCCACTTGAAACTCCATGGTATCGTCCTGTGTGGTGCACCTGTACACACCAGAGTCGGACAGCTCTGCGGAGTGAACAACTAATGTCCTGTTGTTGCCCTCTGAGTTGATTTCTAATCCAGAATTTGAAATAAGCTGGCATTCATCCTTGTGCCAGCAAACATGAGCCTCAGGATCGGACACCACACACTGGAGCATAACAGGGCAGCCTGCTCGGATCGACTTTCTCCTCATTTCTTCAGGAATTGCTGAGAACTTCACTGGTGGAGCTACAGATATGTGTAGATCTTATGTCAACCTCAAATCAACCCTTTAAAGTCTATCTAGTGACTACAGTGCTAACATGCTTTGATGCATTAAAGAAAGATGACAGCTTAGCTGCACTTTTAATGAAATCTAAGAAAGAAGGCAACACACAGCATCAATAGAGTTAGTTGCTTTGCTGTGGAGAGCTTGTTAATATTTCAAGTCGCATAAGGTAAAACAAATCACCTCTAATGTCGACATTGAACATGATGGTGTCACCCTTTGTCTTGCAGCAGTATAACCCAGTGTGGAAATATTCTGCTGAAGGGACAACCAGTTTTCTTGCCAATCCCTCAGACAGAATATCTAGTCCCGTTTGAGGTTGGAGTTTTGATCCATCTTTGTACCAGTACACCTGGGCAGAGGGATCTGAGAGCTCACAGCGTAAAGCAATGGGACAGCCAAGTAGGATGCTTTTGTTCCTCTCAGCATCTGGGATTGCTGAAAACCTCACAGGTGGGGCTATGGATATTTAGATATTTCAATAGATGATTAAATTATCAATGTGACTCTTTTTAGATAAGACAGACTTTAGAAACCAAAATAGTTGAATGTATGAATAGAAGATAAAATAAAAGAAGACACAAAGGGCAAACACTGACGATAAAGATGGTTAGTATCTGTGAAGATGTCAGTACTGTAAGAAGCTCAAGCCACTCACCCTCCACTTCCACATTGAACCTGATGACATCATCAATGGCATCACAGCAGTATACTCCCGAATGTGAGAACTCTGCTGATTGGATGACTATTCTTCTCATGGTGCCCTCTGATTGGATATGGAGACCCTCTGTTGTTTGTATTTCCACCCCATTCTTGTACCAGTGAACTGGGGCTGCAGGGTCTGACAGCTCACAGTAGAGCACAATGGGGTTCCCAATTTCTACAAATTTGTTTCGATCCATTTCTGACATAGGTGAAAACTTGACAAGAGGAGCTGCAAATTGAAGAAAAACAATTTACTCACTCCCGGCATTCCTTGGGTTAAACGCATTAACCTATGAGGTTGTGATTAGTAGGTCAGTTAAAAGTGTTTTCACCGGGTAAATTTTACCGGCTGAATCGCAGTGCATTCAAAACTGAAACAAACAAATATCACCATAAAGTCATGGGTAAACTGGGCTCATACTCAGAACTATCATCATTATTGTCATGTGAACTTACCTTGAATGTACAGTGCTGCAGAATCCCGGATGCCATATGCAATAAATGTGATCTCAGCTCCATTGTCTGTGTCACGCACACCTCGAATTCTAAGAGATTGATGGGTTCTGGACCGGCGCATTGAATAACGCTCATCCTCCTGAAGCTGTGTACCATTTAGGAACCATGTACCAATAACTGACGCAGAAAGCTCAATAGAGAACAGAGCATCTTGACCCTCTGGCACTAAAGCGTCCTGCAGAGGAGCTTGTATTCTGGCAACTGGAACTGGAAAAAAAAACACATTTACTGAATTAGAAATTTTGTTTTTAACTAAAGGGTTCAGATAACAGGCACTTACCTAAGTGGACAGCCCTGGGAAACTCAACATTGTTGCTTTTTCCATATTTGTTTACACTGCAGATGCGAAATCGATAATCAGCTTCACATGGTACGCTGTCCCCAAGGATCTCCACAGCAGTTGCCGAGTCAGTGGTTAGGCACTGCAGCCATTCCTGTGAGCCGGTGCCTACTTCTTGTCGTTCAAGAACATATCCAGATGGGGGATTCTTTCGTGAGTCCTGAGCAGGAACCCACGAAAGGAGAGCTGCATTAGCACGCTCTGTGTTGATCTGCACACCCACAGGACAACTGGGAGGGCAATGTCTTGCAGCTGTAATAAAGAAATCCAATGAAAATGATGATGCTTCTCTGAATTAAACATCACAATCACTCCAAATCAAAAAGTTCAATGTAATGAAAGTAATGGACCTGAAATGTTTTTCTTTACAAAAGAGGGACCTACCTTTCACTCTCAGCTGAGAGGAAGTCTTAGATTTGCCTACAAGGAAAGTCACGAGGCCAGAGTCTTGAGGCATTGTATTGACAAAAACCAAGATGTGAGTGCGGCCAAAGGACTTGAGGATGGTCTGATGTGTTTCACGGAGTTCTCGACCATCTTTGTACCAATGGATGTCCATTTCTTCTTTTTCAACTTCAACGCAGAAAGCAGCATTTTCGCCTTCCAACACATCCACTTTTCTTGGGAGCTTGCGCAAAATTGTCCCTGCAAAGAAAAATGTCTAACATGAATAGTTCTTGAACTTTAATGGACAACATTATCAGTCATGTTTAATGGCTGACTGTTTTCTCAGTTGACTCTCTTGTCAATATCACATTATTTGTTGGTTACTTCCAAATTCAGACAATGATCAGTCCTCAAGTTGAGCTGCACAATTTTTATTGGTTTCAAGTAAGGGTGACTGCATCCTCTTTGTAAAGATAGGCTTAACAATGTCAGAAAAATGTAGTGTATTGATTTTAGGAAACATTCTTGATGCAAAGTGATTTCTCAATAGTCAACAGAAGGCAGAACTTTTGTTCTCCACAATCTCCCCTCCTCCCTTGCCTGGAGGACATTGTGTCTTTCCCTGCAACAGGGCTTTCTTCTTTGATGTCAATCCACTATGTGTTGTAGAATGCCCAAGTGAGGATGCCATTTTTTTTCTAGACAAAAAATCTCATTATGAATCAGTGGCATTGGAAAAAAACAGTCATTTTCAGTAGGGATGGGAATTGATTGATAGGATTTTATTGATACTAGAGCCCTCATTGATTCCACTTATAAATCTGGTTTTTTTAATCTATTCCCTCATCAATTTCTCTTGTGGATTTTTCCTGAATAAAAAGTAGGCTTTACAGATTTTCTGTGTCAACCTTTTATTCAGTTATGAGTAAATAAATGTGAAGTCGGTCACTGAATCTGGGTATTTCTGGATGTAATTAAATCAAAGAAAGTAAAAAACGTTGCACGTATTCACTGGATCTTAGATCTCTCAATGTGAATAAATAAAAACAAGTAAAAATGAACGTCATAAGAGTAGGCCACTAGCATTGCTTTAGGCAGTTTGCAACCATAAGCTTACTCATAACTTTTCTTTTATCCTCCTGTTGGGAAGCATTTGCCTGCAAGTTTTTAAAAAAAAAATCTATTTAGAGGTTCTAGTATTGTTTACAAAGAGTATCTATGATAGGTGGTCAATGTAAGGTAGGACAGCACTGAGGTAGGGCAATATGTTAAGAATTGACAAGGGAATTTTTAAGCAAAAAGGCAAACAATGTTGATGGATTGAACCATTTCTTATCAATTCTTAACAAGAACCGGTCCTCGATTCCCATTCCTAATACTACACACCGCTGATTTGATGTCAGATTTTTACTGAGTGCAAGTAGAAAAACAGTGGGTTATATTTTTGAACTCTTGTCTTCACTATTCTTGTCAGAGAAGACATTTTCATTTATTACCTTTCACAGCAACCTCTGCAATGCTTCTTCCTCCATCGGGCATCTCACAGAGGTAGATCCCATCATCGTCCACTCCAATGTCACGAATCGTTAGTCGTCTCTTTGTTCCCCACTCCTCCATTCCATATTTGGCCCCTGGCTGCAGTCGTCTATCCTCCAGATACCATGTGATGGGGACAGAGTCCTCTGGAACTTCACACTCTAGAATTGCCAAATCTCGTTCCCACACCTCTAGATCGATGAGGGGCTGCTTGAACCGCACAGGCGGCTCTAAGGAGGAAACCGAGGAGGAGGAGGAAGAACACCACTTTTGAAAAGCTAATTTCATCTTCAGCTGCTGTTGAAAATCTAGCTTGCAAGTTTATATTCAGTTCTTTTCTGCCCTTAGTACTTCATCCTAATCAAGTCTGCCGGCCAGTTGAGCCTTCAAAGACTCACACAGCATATTATTTATGTCCTTGCAGTAAAGACTGTAAATTGGGGTGTATTTGGCAGTAAATTCCAGTGAAGCAAACAAGATGGGCAAAATCATGAGACAAGTGGCTCATTTAGTTGAGGAATGGGTAGGTCATTAACACATCAGGGTGCTAGATAGAATATAAACTGAACGTAACTGACACCAGCAGACAGTACGCGACAGTTGTAAGCAAAAGAATGTGCACTGTATTTAGTAGTCTGTGTGCAAAGCTCTTCATTTCCTTATCTTACTAATGTTTTAAGTCTAGTTAAGCACTCAGACACTTATAAAATACCTTCAGTATCTACCAGTTACAACAACCTTTGAAGCTAATAACAAGCCATTCCCCACTCCCTATCCTGCCTCACTGTTTTCTTTATTTCAGAGTGATTCAGTACAATGCTCTATGTTAGAGCCATGAGTTTGGACTTCTCTGGGCCATGTGAGAAATACGATCCTCTTTGCAAAGCCTTCGATCACATGGACAAACTCCCCACCCCAAGACCTTTCATGAGTTAAGTGACTTTGCAGACATCAAGTGCAGTTGCAACCTGTCTCTGACTGATGAACTTTGTCTGTTTAGAAATCTCTTATCTCATAGTGAAGACTTTTAAGAAATTCATGAATCCTCTGGACACGAAAGTGGTTTGCAATCATAGTGCAACCTGGTGTTATCGTTGCTGTTTGCTGGTCTTTTTAAGTGAACTGACTCATGACACTGAGTTCTGAAGACAGCATTTGTAAACAGCATAGCATTATTGTATATCCTCTAAAAGTACTGATCACTATCTTGATCTGTCTACATCAGTAGAAAGATGCATAATATAGCAACACAAAAGTTTGATTTATGACTCAGGAATATACTTGAACTGTCGAATACGTATTTTTTAGACAGGGAACTACAATACATAAGTGTCATAACCAAGGTTGTGGACATGTTTGTAAGATTTTAGCAATGTCATGTTAAGCAACTCGTTTTTTAAAGCAGCTCCATAAAACTTTCTACAGTGGTTCTTTTCCCTCCCTCTCTGGACTAACCCCAATAAATGATCTCAGAGTAGCCCTTTGAATATATCTCACTGACATCATGCTAGCATCAAATGGATAGAAACCTTATACTACACTCCACCACACCCTGGCTCACGCAGACTAACAGCATAGACCATCACAGGCTACAGCTGTGTATGCTTTCATTCGATTTACAAACATTTGATCAAATTAGAAGTCTCCAAAACAGATTTCACTTACCCTTTACAGAGAGGTGAACAGCACTGAGGGTTTGACCCGCCGTGTTTGAAGCAGCACAAACATAAACTCCATTATCCTTCTGCTTACAGTACAGAACTTTAAGTGTGAAGTATCCTTCTCTGTCCTCGTATAATAAATACCGCCTTCCAGACAGTATCAGTCTGCCATCTTTCCTCCAGATTATCTCTGGCTTGGGTTTCCCAGTCACAAAGCAGCGGAACTTGGCATGTTTGCCCTCTGTCACTGCAAACATTTTCACTTTCGTTGACTTGGTCATGGTGTCATCTTTGAGCCGGTTCAGCACTTGTCTTCCACTCCTTTGTTTTCCTTGGTGGGTTTTCCAAGGACCATTTGTGTAGCCATTGCGGTTTGCTTCATCGTCATGTCCTGGACCTGCATCAACAAGCAACACAGCTCCTGCCAAAGCTTCTCCAAACTCGTTCCTAGCCTTGCAAGTATAAACACCACCATCAGGTGCACGAGTCTTAAAGATCTTGAGCTGGAACCATCCACCGTCCTGGTAGCCCACACTGAAATGTGTGCTTTCAAATATTTCATTGAGTTTTCTACCGTCTTTTTCCCAGACAACCTCTGGACGCGGGTTTCCCCAGAGCTTACAAGAAAAGACCGCATCTTCACCACGACCGACACGAGTAGAGAGAGGCTTGATAAGGAATCGTGGCTTGTTTTCTTCTCTTAACTCCATCTCTTGTGCCTCACCCTCCACCTTCAGTGTGGCCGCTGCATATGTTTCCCCAATACCATTTTTTGCTTTGCAAATGTATTGGCCGCTATCCTCTGTGGTCACAGCTGAAATAATGAGGTTGTAAACATTTCCATCCTCAAAGACCCTATATCGTCCTTGTGGGTCAATCTTTTCATTGTTTCTTTCCCAGATAACCTTAGGCCTTGGATCGCCACCAATTTGGCACTTTAGGACTGCATCAGTTCCACTTTGTACCACCACAGGTCGTGGATAGGCAAAGAATCGGGGTGCACCTCCAAACACATCCATCTCTGCTTTTTTTCAGCCTGTTTTTGAGTTAGGTAGTCCAGGGGTGTGATAAGTCAGAGCTATTCACTTAGGCGAGACAGGCCAACTTCTGCACTGGAAAATTTCTAAAAAGGAAGCAAGGATAAACTTTAGTATCAAGAAATGTGGGTGAGTTGGATAAAATTTGAAATGTTCCAACATTTAAACCAGGTCATGAAGTAGTTATAAGCAGTCTGTGATAATAATGCAAGGTTCCCAACATTATGGAAAATAACTCTTTTATTTTGGAATGGAAAACAAAGCTTCTGTTACTTTGACACTCAGCTTTTACATGCATGTGTGGCAGCAGCAACAGATGGTATGATTATTAGGTCTAATTGAATTAGATCTGTCTGCATGAGAGAAAAACACATGCGAGCAGTGCGAGGGGAACATCCCAAGTCTTATTGCAACAGCAGCCACAACACATAGCCAGTACAGCTGGTGCTGTATTTCAATGGGAAAGTGCTTAATATAGTACCCCCTAAATAAAGACTTGCGAGGGAGTGTGTGTCAGGTATCACAAAGAAGGCTCTAAAACCCGCGTGCTCACACAAACACAGGCTGAAATCACAGTCTGCCCACCCAAGAGACTTTGCAGTCAAAATACGCTGAGCCTCTATCACACCCTATGTTGGCAGTTTGGTTTTGGGAGTTCCTTTTCTAAATTTGACTGTCAAAAATAGATTATAGATCATGCCCATGAATACATTTTTGTTATTGACATGCTCTTACATTTCCTTGCAGTAAATTTTAAAGCTGACCATTATGTAATCCAATGCTTACGTAAAAGTCCTCCTTGCTGAGAAATGTATCATGTGTCAGTAACAACAAAAAAGGACAAGGGAACAAAATTTTTGTTGAGGTTAAGTTTCTGTTGTTCAAATTTTGGGATTCAGTGTCATTGCAAAACAAAGAAAATTTGAAATGTCAGGGGTAGCTCTTACTTATTTTTCATGTGAGTATTTTAATGATAAAATCACATTTAAGTTAGTTTATACAAACACCAAAACCAACCTGCTAAATGTTAAATGAAATCTGTCTTGAATTACCAAGTAGTGCAAGGAAAGCAGCATTTTAACCCTATTTACACTGCGTGGTATATTAATCACACATTTTGTAAATTGAGTTGAAAGGGTCTTCAATATTCCCCCTGGAGGTTTAAAGAGAGGAGATTAACCCCTGTGTTTACTTGTCTGGTTTAATTGGAATGACCTCTGCCCCTTGTGAAGCTTTGCCTTGTACCCCTCACATGACCTACCTCGCTTCAGTCGCAGGGAACGACTGTCCACAAACATCCCGCACTTGCAATCTCTCTTAGAGGTAAGAAGCAATGCCGCCTGTCTCCAGAAGGCTGAGTAACGTCCCAAGTTGACTTCAGATTCAGACACATGCTTTCCTCAAAGGTTCAAGTTTCTACTCCATTGCATCTTCGTAAAACTTTCTCCCGTTGAAAGTCCAGAAAAAAGAGAACTTCAGTATCCACAGCAGCGTCTGGTTTGACAACTTCAGTGTGGTTCCTCAATCACAGCGTTGTTCAGGCCTTAGACACCCCAAGTGTCATTGTTCATGGAATACCGTTAAATGCTTTTGCAGCTGCTGCTGTCCCCTAAAAATACTGGCTGCCTCGATGACAGCAGTGAAGATAAGTCAGGCACTTCCATTCACTTGCCAGCAGGGGCTAAAGATAGTTCAGGTGGCCACTGCAGGGTAGACTGCTTAGCTTACTTGAGGCTTTGCAATAAAAACCTATGGAAGACTTCAAGCTTGTCATCTTAAACATTTTCAACAGATTTTTGTTTAATCACAAATACAGGTCTTTTTTCTTAGTCAATCTTAAGTTATTTAATTACTGCATATTATACTTGATACACTCGGACACTGTGCACAAACATAAAGAGAGCACTTTTGATGTAAATTATCAACAAGTTAGAAAGTTGACCTTTCTACTGCTCAAAACTGCACAAAATAAGCATTCAGTGAAAATTAAAGAAGCTTCATCATCTGATTTACAACTATGTATTGAACAGCCCAGATTCTGATCATTAAAAGGGCAAGTGAAAAAGAATTTCCCAGATTTGCTAAATTCCTCATTCCTTTGAGTCATAACTCCATTTCAACTGTGATTATTCTCAAGTAAAGGAGCACAACGGAAACCAAATCATCATCATGAAGTTTGCCCCTGTTTTATTTCTACCTGTTGGTGTAGAAAACATAAGTGTCAAGCTGATGGTGAAAAATGGAGCAATATGTTGTCCTGCAATCCAGACAACAGCACTCCTTGAGTTAGTGTCCCACCCAAAAAGCTGCCCCAAAAAATCTGTACCAATTAGATTATGTAAAATGTGCCAAAATTAAAAAAATTATCTGGTCCTTTCACAGCTCTGAGTGCTCAAGTTGGGGTCACCTTTGATGTTATCTGGTTTAACGATGCTTTAGAAGCATCATGGTGACTGTGTGACTACTTTTAACTCATTATATTGTCAGAAGAATTGATATTTTTTACCTCCATCTGTTTTTCTTGTTGTTTTTCTTGTTCTTGTTTTCTTGTACAGACAGAACTGATACTCTTTGCAAATCAGTAAGTAATGTTTCTGCTTTTGACTGGATGGTTTAATGTCTAGGTCAGCCTCAGTGGGGTCTAAAGACTCTAAATATGTAAGAAACCTTGAAAATGCTACAAACAGCTGAGAACTTAAACTAAATTGAACAGTTTTCTTAATTTAATTTATGTTGTGGGTAACTTTTGAAAACAGAACTGAAGCTTTCTTGCAAAGTTTAATTCTCTTACATTTTCAATAACCAACTGTTAAATTAATGCACCACTGAGTTGAAAAAATAGACAGCTTTTCCTCCACTTCCTTGATGTGTTGAGGGGACTGGATAGCACGTGGACCCGAGTTGTCGAGTGTGTGAGTCTGTTGTGTGACCTGCTCAGCTCAGGCTGCAGTATCCCTTCAGCTGTTTTGTGGCTCCACGGTCCAACACTCCCTCCTCCCTGATTTCAGCTGTTGCAAGTAATCTGATATAACTCGGACCCTGGTTATGAAACTCTTTGTACCTACAACTGAAAAACATCTCACAGAGTTGTTCTGTTGTCAAACGCAGTAAATTGACTTCTTTCTTTTCTAGTCTTTCTGACCACTCACTGCTTTTATATCGTTAGTTACCTTAATCCATTCACATATCATTCATAAAGTTATGGCAGACCTTGTTATAGTAAAAGAACATCAATATTAAGTGACTATCCTGAAAATACAGCAAATTACAAGGCTGTTTTTTTATTGTGCATATGTTGTTTCATAGCATGGACAACTCACATACTTTTGTATACTTGTGTTTAATGTCAAAGTTATTTTTTTCTTGCAGTTTTGTGCCTTTAATAAGAGAGAACAGGAAAGTGGCTAAGCAGGACACAAGGTGAGAGTGGAAAGTTATGTGGGAAAGGGGTTGGACTCCCCTTGAGGGATAACGTCATGGGGCACACACCAAACTACTTGGTCATACTGGTGTCTTGCTACCTCTTAATTTTGACTTTTTCTGCATATGTTGACTTTCTATCTCATAATTTTCACTTTTTATCGCACAACAAGGACTTAGTGTCTCATAATTTCAACTTAACATTTGTTTTTGCGTGTTTTTAGTGAAAGCCAAGACTCCACTCTTATTCTTTCTTTGACTCAGCAGAAATGAATATGTTGCTTGCCCTCTGATAAACAGGGTTAAAGCTGGAGCTAAACCATGATGACAAACAAACTAGAGTCACTCTGTCACCCTGTATCACAAGACCAGTAAATCAGTGAGCCAGAAAAGGGTGTGAAGCTTTTAAATCAGAGACATGCTGACAGAATCTGCAAAACAACCACCTGGTTACATGGATAGTAGCACTGTTTTGAAAATGGAGAATTTGATCATTCTAAAACATTTATCTTTAAACAATGAAGATCCTGGTAATAGAAAAATGCACAACTTCAGTGAAGGCATTATTTCTGATTAAAAAAAAAAAAAAAAAAAAATAGATACATGTATTTTTGATATTCAGTGTATGTAATTTAGTGTGTATCAGTCATTTATTTGTGCAATATATGGTTGGAAGGACAAGGGTGCTGTAAAATCTTGGTTAAATCTCTGTGACTAACTCTTTGAAGTTGTTGTGAGGAACTTTTCTTTTCTTTCCTTTTCTTTTCTGATTTCTGGCGCCCCCTGTGGTTCACAAATCTGACTGGAGAGGCATTATTCTCAATTTCAAAAGAGAAAGAAATTACTTGCAGGGTCAATTCAATGTTGGCAGTTTGAACAGAATTTGTTAAACATATTTAGTTTGAGGACACTTAGCTGGAAGAAATTTGTTTGATAAATTCCAGCTCCAAGCTAAACTGATCCAAATATTTTTCTCCAATGCTTTATCACACCAAATTTAAGCATCTAATTTTGCTGTGTATGTGTAGGATGGTAAGACTATGTTTAGGGCACTTACCCTTATTTTGATGGGGAAACTAAAAAGACAATAAATGCAGAGAGAAGTGATGAAATGTAATGAGAATTGATCCCAAGATCTCTACAACAAGGACTGCAGCCTCTGTAAATGAAGCAGTAAAATTACCATTCAAAAACATTGAATTAATCTTAAATGAACAAGATTCACTGTGACAGATAGTCATGTGCCAATACGAAGAAAATTTTATCAGCATGTTAGTGTCACCCTACTTACGTCAGATGGTGATATCTGATATTTTCATTATAGAGCAACAGTAAACACTTATAAAGCCTATTATTTTACACATATGGTCCCACCCTGCTTTCTGTAAAGCTACCCCGCAACATAGCATTTAGGAGACAATTTTGCCTTTCTTTTCCCTGACACAGGAATGTGAGCAAAGCAGACATCCACGGAGCTGTGGGCATGTTCAGACAGCATCCTGGAGGCCTGCAGATAAGAGCCCCCACCACAACAGAGGCTAAAACAGAGCCAGAGGAGGGAAGACTTTTCTGTGATAACTCACACAACTGTCAGGTATGAATAAGTCACAAAGAAGATACACTGAACTGATGACTTCATTCTAATCACTGTATAGGAAGCAGTTGATGAAGTGGGTTAAATTGAGGCACACAGCTCCGCATTTCTGCACTGAATTTATGAATTCATGTACCCCAACAAATGTTGAAAAGCAACAATGGGTTAAGCATTTTTCATTGCTTATTCTAGCAGCATATTGTGTGCTTTTAAAGACCTTCATGTGAGTGATTTTTTTCTTACAAGCGCGCACCTTAAGAGTTTGTACCATTGTTTTTCAGCCCAACAAGATCTACATCTATGGAAAAAGTGTATTCACCAACTGAATGACTTGAAAATTAAATGACATAATATTAAAGTCACATCATCAACACGGTTTATTTCTAGATGTGTGCAGGAACACTAATACGAGACAATATTAAGTCCTCATTGATTTCTTGAAAACATAACCAATTCCATCCTCTAGTGGATGTTCAAAGTAAGTGCAGCATGCAATACTTGTCAAGGCCCTACAGGTCAAATATGGTATCAAATAAAGTTTGAAATGTATGTTTTATCATCAGAAAAGGAATATAATTTGTTATTTTAATGTGAAGGTATGTATACTATAATTTTGTGATTCTTAGCAAGTCTTGCCACAAACTGTTTTAGTTTTTTTTTTTTCCTGGGATACTAATGCAATCTGAAACAGTATGACTAATGCAACTGTTAGACCCTTTTAAATGCAGAAATATTTCCATCTACCTCACTGAGCTCTCACCTTTTTCTCACCTCCGAGCAGGATAAACCCAAAGTAAATAAGCCACCACTGAAACCCCATGTCGTCATTATCTTGTCACGCCCTGTGTTCTGAGCCCCACTACAGCATGTTCAAGGTAAAGTGACAGAGTAAACTCTGTCTGAATAACAGAGGATTTCCTTGTGGAAAACTTGTGTTTACACAGCTCATGCTGTAGTTTGTCATCTATTCATACCCACTTGAGCAAAGTAAAAGGGCATACCAGTGTGAGGTTGTTGAGGTTTGTTACTGATGACACTCTGTGCTGACACACATTGTTCTCTCTTTTTACCGTTCAAGTGTGACTCCAGGGGCAAAATGCAAAAATAGTGTCTGTACGAAATATGTTGTTTGAAGGCTTATTGTATCATACCTTTAGTCTTGCCTATGATAAGGTTAGGTGCCACCCAGTTGTATAGAACATGTCTTCATTGTTAATAAAGATTGACATAGAAAAATTGATTTTGCTTAAGCTATGATTAGGCTACCTTGAATCTGGCTCATTTGTTTACATGTTGGGTTGGTGCCTGTTTCAAGTTGCGTAAATTCAGTTTCTACCCGTGAAGCTAATTTTTTATTGATTGTGAATGTGTTTTTCTCAGCTTGTTTCTCAGCTAATTCAAGGCACTAACCTGTCAAGATTTCCAGCATGCACAAAAACATATAACTAAAAAGTCAAAATTGCAAGATAAGAGAGTCAAAATTTGAGATAATAGAATCAAAATTATGGGAAAAAAAGTACACATTTTGACATAAAAAGATGAAATTTTGATCTAACATGGGGAAAAAAAGGAAAAACAAAGAATCCCAGCAAAACCAGTTTTTCATCCTGTGCTTTTAACTTGCAGAGAGGAGTGTCTTTATATTATTTATGTTTTTTTATAGAATATTTTCACTACAGACAGAAAAGGAGTGTTTTGAATAAATGTAATGGTTGTGAAGCTTCTTTGTCGCCTTTGAGTATCCTCGGGTACTTTTTTGCAGTTTATCCAACAGGGTCTCTCTTTTGGGGATTTCAGATTATGGTCGCGAGTGGTCGAAATATCGATACTAAAGTTGGTGTCAGTATCGGTCAAAACTTGCGTGATGAGATCAGTACTTTTAAACTATCACTAACTTGCTGATTTGCTAAAAATCTGTGCGTTATTCCTGATTTATTTTGACTCACTGCTGCTTCAGCTAAATCAATTTTTAACACAACAATCTAGATTCTGATTTTTGTATTTTCTTTCTTTATGGTATGATGTTGTTACACCACATTTTGATGTTAAAATCATAGTACTTCTATTGTTCAGTTTGAAATACATGAGTTGTTTGTTTATTGAGCTTTTTTTTCGAAACTATGCGTGCTTCTACTTTTTCGATGTCAATTATACGGTACAGTTGTGTCTAAAAGTTTACACCCCTTCCAGCAGACTTTTCTAATTTTTGGCTTTTTCTCAGAAAATATGAATGATAATACAAAAACCTTTCTGTCACCTATGATTAGAGGTTGGGTGAAGACATTTATTAACAAACAACTGTGTTTACCCTTTTTGAACCATAATGACTACAGAAACTTCAAAAATGACCCTGTTCATTTTTTTTATACACACACACTGATTACAAGCTAATAGATCACAGGTGAGGATGGTTACCATTAGTAGACATTCAAACACATTTGTGTTAACTTTTGTGCATTTATCATTCATATTTTCTGACAAAAGCCCAAAAAATCAGAAATTCTGCTGGGGGGATGTAAAGTTTTGGGCACAACTGTACATTCCACTAGAAGTGAATTTACATATTTATCAAAACACTACTATTTGAGGGAAGTTTCTGACCCCTAAAATAGGTGTAATGACGCCATCGCTTGGACCGAAATGATCGTGCAAAAAAAAAAAAAAAAAAAAAAAAATTGCTAATTGAGGTGAACGTGTTCCCTTTTAGGACCTGGCGGAAGTCTTGCCGCGCGCTCAGCTCCTGCAGGTCATTAGTCTGGCGCTCCACAACTCTTCTTCTCTGTTTCCATCAAAGTGCTGCGTCTCCATCAGCTGTTCTCCCCGCATGAAGCAGCAGCAGCAGGAGCAGCAGCAGGAGCAGCAGGAGCGGTGCAGGACCAGAGGGAGCTGTAACACTTTCAACAACCCCATTATCCTCTTTAAGTCCATGTAGCTTTCGGAAACGGTCCCTGCGAAAGAAGATATGAAGATGAGGTACCGAACTTTTTGATTTATAACTTTTTTCCAAAGCTTTTAGTCGTTTGACAAAGCAGTGAATGTGAGTGTTTGCTACCTCTGCAGGTGTTCCTCATGGCTGGAGCGCCTTCTCTGCTGCCTCCTTCTTCTTGTCAGCCCGTCTGCATCGCAATGGCCAGGTAAGAACTGTAACACAGAGCACATCATTCATGCAACCAAAAGTCTGCTGTGAGAGAAATTTCAACTTTGCAACACGTTTTAGAGCAAAGGTTTAGTTAAATAGAGAACTCCTGTGCACCATCAACCTCCTTCAAAATAAAAGTCTAGTCGATATTTAAGCTACTTCAATTTGCCAACTCCTTTCTAATCATTTTTGTGATGTGATTGCTGCAGATGATGAAAAGCTTGTAATGCGACATTTAGGAATAGAGAAAAATTCAGATTGATGAAAATGTTAGTGCCTCTTATTTTACTCTGGAGGCTCTTGGGTGTTTTATAACCCTGAGGAAGATGCAACTACATGTTAAACAATGCACAACTGCCAGTGCATGTTAATTTTAATGTTTGCTTCATGTATATTCAGCTTGGACCACACATCTTTGTAAGCTTTTTTCAAAACAATCACAGTACACTACAAAAACTGAAAAAGTACAAAAAGTGTTTTGTATTGACATATCTTTCTAATTTCAAGAAACTTGATAAGAAAACTTTTCTTACCCTATTGGCAGATTTTTTTTTGACTTGTTACAAGCAATTTTTGTCTCTTTGCCTCATTGTTGTCTCAAAGAAACTTGAAATAAGACATTTTTTGGACTTTTCAGTTGAATGTGGCTTATATCAAGAATAACAAGACTATTTTTTACTGCAACTAAGACATGATGACTTGCTTAGATTTAAGTTTTTGCAGTGCACCCTTCCATTTATCACTCATTGGCCTGACTAGCATGGCTCCCAAAAGAGTCTGGATGATACATTGTTATGATTTATTAATACAACAAGGCCAAAGTGGCTGTGGGACTGCTTATAAGTTTTTCACAAGTCCAAAGTCTGCAGTGCTCAGAAACTTGCATTCCTTCTTTGTTTGTCCTGAATTTTGCTCAGTGGCTGACCAGCGAGCTTCAAGAGGTTGCAGCTGAAGATGCTTTACCCCCTACTGCTAATTTTTGCACTGATCTGTTTACATAATACTCTTGGCAACATGATTTTTCTTTCCAGCTGTTGTCATGTCAGCGTAGTTGATCAAAGAGGTGATGACAAAGCACTATTTCTTTCAAAAGCTTGTATGAGCCAAGAAATGAAAAGCTAGAGTTCTGCTTCTGAATAATTCATCTCTGAACCTCTCTTACCGTCTTTGTTTAATTTAGTAAATGGTCTCTTGAGAAACTGTGAAGCTGTCAAATGATATGTAAAGGAAACTGAGAGGACATTGATTAATATTTGATTGATTGTTATCACTACGAGCTAGCCAGATCCAGTGTTTTTGAGGCATTTTGAGAAAGCATCAATTTTGTGTTTAGCTGAATCCTTTCTTGTACTCAGTTAGTTGTCTTTTGTTTCAGACATCACACATTTTTGGCCTTTTTCTCTCCAATTGTGTGCATTTTGCCTCTTTTAGAATGAAAATATTTCATTCTTAACTACTGGAAGAGTCAGTGCAGATATAAAACAACCTTCAAAGGTGTGAAAAAAATGCTGCAAGTAACTTTTAAACAACGTGACAGTTTCTCAGAAATGCTGTCTTGTCTGTGTGCGTGTGTGTCCAGGTTGAAAAGGCCAGTCACTCTGTCTCAAGAGCACTGTCTTTGGCTGCTTGCGACATGCTTGAATTAGGTCTGATTCATTCCCACTCCCTGGCTGGGTCAGGAATCCCTATTGTCATGTGATCTTTGACATGCACCCAGCGTGGTTTTTCCCTGAGGGGGGAGCAAGGATGAGGCAAGGGGGAGGGGGGAACGGCTGTATGGGGACACCCTGCTGTGCCTTTTAATGGCTGAATTAGATGCCACATTAAAAACCACAGCTGGCTTGGAGTTTCCTCCTCTTTGTTGCAGAGACATGATGACAGGCTTTGCTGGCAGTGTGCTGGGATAAAAATCAAACATTTTTGAAATCCTCATTTCAGTATTTGCTTCAGGATGACTCCCGGCTGCAGTTGCATGCGCTTTGATTGTCAGTTCTGCTTTTTAACTGATTCTGCAGCTTCTATCTGATTTTTATGGGCGATGCTCTTGTTTGTAATGACATATGATGGAATAGCAGGTCTGAGGCAGGGCACGGTGTGAAAAACAAGTGTTGACGTGTCAAGTATAGTTTTAGCATCAACAGGAAAACATCTGCTTCCACAACTCAGATGTGTCCTGAGAATGAGGGATGAAAAATTCCTTCTTTTCACCTTTTCTTTGCTGCTACAAATAGTGTTTTTTTTAAGCAACTATTACATTAGAGATACTTTCTTTTTTATATTTTGAAAGTCACATTACATGGTTTATGAATACAGAAAATCACTGTATGAACTGTCTCAGGGAGTGAAGATCCTAGATTAGGATCAAAGCTGATTCACTTGTTATGTGATTTGTCACTTTTTACCAAAGCAATGTCTTTCCTGAGCCTTACTGTTTGTTAGCTCAGGGTGTTACTGATGAATAGCATGCATCACAAAAACTGTAGCATAACCAGACAGTCTAAGGGGAGCTTTATCATAACAGGAAAGCGAGCTGCAAGACAAGTGTAGAGCAGGTGACTACATTTCAAAATAAATGTCCAACTCCAAGACAATATCATCAGGCACCAGAGAAAATCCCATAAATCAACTGAAATCCCTTTTCATGTGTTCTTGTTTCTCCAAGTTTAAAGAAAGTAAAATCCTTTGACTTCAGCATTTCATCACAGTGAATGTGGTCTTGCTTTTTTTGTGAAATAAAAGAAATCACAGAAGCACAGTCTCCAAGGACAATAAGATATGGGCAACAATAGTCTTATAAACTCCAGACTGTGCAGTATGTACTGTTATTTATGAAAGCTGATTTTCCAGCTGTGAATGCCCACTCGGTTGGTCCCTCTGTTAAGATCATTGTAACACTCCAATGAAATAAATGGACCGACTGTGCACAGATTCTGTTGACTCAGTGAACCTTGTGATGTCTAATCCCGGGATTTTCTAGTCAGTAAATCTACTTATTCACTATAGACATCCCTGGAGGTGCCTCATATCGAGCCTCAAAAGTTCACTCTAGCATTTTTGGCGTTCAAATGTCATCAAACAGCTCTGCTACACGGATAATTGTTTATATCTGCGTGTGGAGATAGCTTTGGGTCTGTTTTTGAGTATTGGATTACATGAGTGAGGTTGTGGGTGGGGGTCATTCAAAATGTCAAGTGGGTGTTTGAACCTCCCTGTCTGGCAGCCTTTTCTCTGCATAAGTTTGACAAAATTGTTTCTCTAGTAATGCACGTGAACTGTTACTTGTACAGCTTTTTCAACTAACTTTTGTCGTCAGTCATTGAGGCAGTGTCTGCTGATGTTTCAGATCCAGTAATGGTCTAAAATCCTTTAAAAAAACACTTATGTAAAAACACTCAAGAATACACATGTACCTCTTTTTGTTCCATAAAGACTGTCAAAACAATGTTTATGGGCTGATTCACATCTGTCTCTCAAATATCATACAGCGTAACAGGACCACACTCGAAGCAACACAGCTGTCACAAACTGGGACAAAACTGTGTCTCTTTATGAGAAACACCACACTCACCAGTGAGACAGAAGAGGAAATCTAGACATGGTGTAGTTTACTCTAATGTGAATGTGTTATTGTAAGAAAATGACCGTGGTCATATCCTGCTTTGATTAGTTAATTTAAACCAGCTGTGACTCAAAGTGACTCTGATGAGTTGTATATCTGTTCTAGACATTAGGACATGGCCCAATTCTACAGTAAGCCCAGCATCAATAGGAGCTCTCTTCGAATCAGAGTTTATAAACATGAGAAATCTCTGTAATCTTTGTAATATTACCACATGAGTACAACCCGATCAACTCATCAACTATTTTTTTGTGATTCTTTGTCACAGTTTAGAGATTTAGTAATATATATATTCTTTCTTTCTTTTGTTTTACTTCTTCATAGCAGCTTGGGACAGTTGTTGAATAATGTAAAACTGAATTACCTCAGGAGCCTTCTTGGTACAGACATGATAAGCATCAGGGTGTCCTGCCATGTTGCTACTATTTTAACTTGTGCTTAAAAAAAACCTCAGAAATAATTTCGGCTTCAGCAGTAGAACAAATGTAAACATGCTTGCACCAGAATAAATCGAAGAAAAGCAATGCAAGTGTTTTGGGACTGGTGCAAGACTAGATATGTTCTAAAAATACTGTTTTTAAGTTTTCAGACGGAAGTTTACACTCTCACGAGTCTGAGGGAAAACATCATTTATAAAACAGTCAGATCCAAGCGAAATAAAGTAAATATTGTTCAAAAATGACTCAGATGGACTTCAGAAAAACAAGAACGGAGTGTGTTTTTGAATATGACTAGCATCAGCAGCGCGGATACCAGAAGCCTATGGTCTGCTGGCTGTGCGTTTCTCCAGTTGAGTTATCTTAGCTTGATTAACCATCTTTACATACAGCTTTATCTCTATTTTCCAGATCAAAAACTATCAAAATATGCTTCTGTCATTTAGCTTTTTCTACATCCAGGTTGTTGAGAATCATAGAGCTACAGCCTAAGCCAGTTGAGGGTGGTTGAACAATAGCTTAGACATAATAAAGACCAGCGCTTTAGGCCTCAGTTTAAAGTCTTAAAGCACTCATAACTCTTCATCAGACTAGTCACAGAGAAAGTCGCTGCCTGTTAGATTTGTGCCAAGTATGTTGGTTGTACAAATTTCAACGTTTCTTTCACAGTACTAAAGATAACCTAATTTTAAAACTTGAAATTTCATAGTGAGGTGTTGTATTTCTTAAGGTATCTTACTGTTGAACATGATGCGTCTGGCCCAGATTTTGACCTCATAAGTTGCTCGCATTAGAAACTCAGATTCACAGAAAACACAAACAGGCAACTGACATGACACAGAAAGCTGAAATTATTTATGTAAACCTCACAGATTTATTATAAGTGCACAAGGATTCCTTTCATTTGCAATGCACTGTCATCATCCCTTTTGACCTTCTTTTTAAATGTCACCAAAAGCTGTTATTTGTAGTTTTATGTGCTCAGTGTTTCAGGTGCGCTCAGCTGCTCTCTCATGTTGTCCCTGATGTCAAAATGCTGGTTTGACAGTGGCAAAATACAGAGGGACGCTGTAATTGCTGCCTCTGTTCCAAGAGAAAAGGATTTGTCGGGCCACTTGCTCTGTACACCCAACCATCTCCAGCACTAATGGCACACTGAGTGCCCTCTTACCTCTCAGCACCTCTTTCCTGTTTGTGGACAAACCCTTACTTATTTTCCTGTCTTTCCCAGCCATAATCGAGGCAACAGCTAGTGGAAGGTGTGAAACTTAGCTCTGCAAATAACAGGACTTGTGTTTTAAAGATTTGAACAAAGAGCAAGATGGAAAAGTTGAAGTGATACTTCTGCTTTGAAAAAGTAAAACTGACCCTCTTCCATTCCTGTAATCTTAGTTTTCCTGGCAAAAACCCACTGGGAAAGTATTGCACATCAGGACAGAATATGAACTTTTTGAAGACTTGTTGAGTTTTCCTGGAACACAAGGAGACGACAGCATGTTTGAGCAAGATACCAAGCTGCTTCAAAGAGTGACGAAGCTCCTAACCAAACGTGATGGATGAACAGCCCTGGTTATCGACACTTCAACCACCCAGACTTCTCTGGCAAAGAGTCTTTTACCTTCGTTAGAGAACATTGCATATCAGGCCAGGCTCACTTTGTTTCTTTGTGGTGTGTTTGTCAGCACTGGAGGCTGCAGCCCGGGTGAACAGCAGTCTCCATGGCCACCAGGTGCAGATTTTTCCACCACAAAGCCGCATTTGGCTGCAGCAAAAGAAACTGGATCTGTCTACCTGGCACTTTGTCCCCAGTCTCCAGCTTTAGGGAGTGTTCACTTGTCCTCACTGACAGCCTGCTGAACACAGGGAGGCCTGAAACCAGAAACCCTTTGCCCCCCCACCACCACCCACCCCCACTTTTGCCCATTTACATTCTCTTGTCCTAAGAAATCTATACCATAAGCTTTTCACCCTCCAGAGTGACTGATCCAGAGTGACCAGGACTATTTATCCCACTTTATGTCTGCAGCTATAACGTGATCCTCTTAAGTTATTTTGAAGGTGCTTTGCAGATTCAGATCTACTATAAGCATATTTTAACTGTCAGATGTGACAGGCAACAGCTACCACCCAATGTGTTTTTTTTTAATGAATGAATAGACCATTCAGAATTTCATGAGGCCCCTCTCGGGAATGCCATTGTGCTTTCTGGAACCACACTTTGTCATTATATCCCTCTTTTTTTGCTCTCCACATCTTCTTATCTTCTGATTGACTCTCCTGATGTGCAGTCTGCTTTTCAAGGCATCCTTGAATTCCACTCATTCACCCGTCCTTCAAAAGCTGCCATGTCTGTAGGCACTTCTCTTTTTTTTAACCCCCTCACAAACCTCACACCATGGGGGTGTGAACTGAGGAGAGTCCCGTGGGACGGGGAGATTACCATCAAGCCAAGGGCTCCTGTGACAAAGGAGGGATTTGCCAGGTCCTGCACCTCTGTCGTCTACTTTCGTATGGTCTTGCTGGAAGCTGGACTTTGGTCGTGGTATGCGGAAGTTTGATGACATGGCATGAACCTGTCAGAAACTAAGAGATGGACTTTCAAGGTGCACTGAGTAAAGGATGTCATCTAAGTGACTGGACCTTGAATTGAAGAAAAGCAGATGTTGAGAAAAAGACCTTCATCGGTTGTACTAGATGAATTCACAACCCTATAAGCTTATATTTACCATTATGGTTGCTAAGAGACAGATTTTAATTATTTTCAGAAAAATCTTTTCCTTGAAAAAACGAGTAATAAAGTGAAGTAAAAGTCCAGTGTTGACCTTTGAAATGAACAGGAATAGACAAAGGTGAAGAGACATTTAAAGCAAATATATGTTAGAATACATAGGCTCTCCAAAGTGGCTCTTGGATATATTCCACCTTTGAGGATTCCCTGGAGTCATTTGCTGAGCCCGTTTTTTTGCCAAGTGAATTCCTCGGTCACATATGACTTGGAAGCTGCTAATTGTTGTGTGAATCATGAACTCGCAGACAATAAAGGGTGCCCTCTATTCACTGGCTGCTTGTTGTGGGCCAGGTGGCACGGTGCCATCCATTGAGAGGTTTAGAGGGGAGGAACATAGGCCAAACGAAGGGACGTTAAATATTTAGAGGTCCAGAGAAAGATTTGCGGGGCCATTTGTCTGCCTAGACAGTGGCTTTATCTGACAGGAGATGGACTCAAAGCTTCGCGGTCACATTCCTCCCTCTGTGGCCACTTGACTTTCTGAAACAGCCCTGTGAAACCCAGTTAGTGCCATGCTCAACAGAACCCTGTGGTTTCACAGGTCCACTTTACAACCTTATTATCTGGCCTTAGTAATGGACTTGGCTGTGTAAAGTTTTGTAACCTTCAGTTTCCTGTCTTGAATGTGTCTGCCCATGTTAAAGGTTGAATAGAAGATAAGAATGCAATTGGATTGTTGGACAAACTGTGAAATGGTCAGAGTGGTAGTGTCTATTCAGGCTGCACTGTGAGGTTGTGATTCGTTTCTCCTCACTTTGACATGTCTTTATGATGCTTTTGAGGTCTAAATGGGAACAAATGGGTAAAATTGAGCACACATAGAAGTTCTTTTTATGAACAATAACACTAAACTTTATTCTTCGAGACATCCCAATTACCAGCTGAGGAAAGAATTGTGTCTGTATTTATGATGTAAGTCCATTACCTAGGACAGGAATGTTCTGCATAATTTTGCCAAAGGTTCATTTGGCCTTAATCAAACATTTACAGTGATGATGAGCGTTGGAGGCAGGATCTTTATAGACAGAGCAATGTTGGCAAGATATCCCAGATGGCAATCAAAGCAGAATTCCAGCAATAATTTTCTTTTGTGTAAAAGCTATATTTAAATTGATTGATTCAGTGAGAGATTCCTACACAGTGCCAATATAAAGATTTGCCATCCCCTTTCTTTCCTTTCCCTACAGTGCAGCCTGAAGTGCCATAATATTGGCGTCTCAGTGTGTGATTTATTATTGCATTACGGCGTTGCCGAAGTGCAAGAGAAACGACATGAACACACAAGGAGGGAGTTACCACAGGCGCAGACATGCACACATTTTTGTCATGAACCTTGTTGGTAACTTAATTTACACAGTGTGGTTATATCCTCAGCCTTTCAAAAGCTGTCTGCATATTTACCAAAGACTTTTCAAAAAGCTTTATGTGATTTTTAATCATTGTGGGTTTTTTAATGAGTTCCAATTTGCATTGAAATTCAAGTACACTTTTGATGTCAGGACACTTTTACAGGCACATGCTATTGTGTTCCCACTCTTCTCTTCTCTTTTTTCAGTGAAATTGAAGGAGTGATTAGGTTTGCAAGTCATCAAGTGTCCTTGTTTGGTTTACTGGGTTTATACAGTAGATTAGAAATTCAGTAACTTCAGTTCAGGTGTTGAATAATTCATCCTTAAAGCTAAATGTTTCTTGTTTCTTGAAAAATGCCAATCTTCTTCTTATGACAGATCATAGTCTAGATTGAAGTAATATTTCCAAGCCTTTGTGATGTTATTTATATACTATGTTGTAATTTAGCTTACATACTTTCTAAGTAGTTCACAAAGTTCACCAGTTTTAGATCATGTTGGCGCACCAGCCCACCAAAGCTCCATCACGTGGATTATAAGATGCCTTTGCTTGGCTTAAGCTGAAAGAGAGGAAGAGCATGACCTGTGGGCTTTTTGTGCTATAGTGCCCAGTGGGGGGAACAATGACCGCTGGCACCTCGGACCCCAGTCTGCCCTGTACTAATTGAGGGCCTTGATATTGTCTTGTCGATGAAAGCCCTCTTTGTTTCTCCTCATCTACTGTATCCCCCCGGCCTCTGATCTAGCCGTAGGCATAACGTCATTCCCCTGCAGCCATTGTCTCCGTTCATTATAGCGGATTAAAGTGTCAGATGAAGGTGAAGTATGAGCTAGCCGACAGTTTTCACCAAGAGCCTTATAAAGATGTTTTGCTTCCTGAGCTAAGAGTTTCCCTCGTCAAAAGCCCAAGACATGAGACTTAGTGGTGACAGGAGGCTGTCATTTAAGCAAAGTGTCAAAGTCTTTCAGTCTCAGTTATCAAAAATGGGAATTAGATGTGATTGGCAGAGTGTAAGAAATCTGAATGGAAAAAGGATACAAATTATGAGCCTCTTTCTTCTTTGGTTGACAACCTTGATCCTAAATTCAAACACCTCTGGACATGGCCCACTTTAAACTCCTTTACATACGTAATTGTCCAGTTCTCTTTCATCTCATTGTTGTAGCTCTGTCCTCACTGTGGAATTTGTATCAGTGTGCTGCAAATGTCAAGGACTTGGACCCATGATTCTGTAATGAAGAGAGGAAGCTTTGTGACAGAAAGAGAAGTGTTTCACCCCTTTCATGGTTGGATTTACTGTCAGAGTGTTGACCTGCATGACGTGCTATGCAAAGCTGACACTCAACACTTGAGTGAAGCCTTTTAGTTTTCAAAGAACAAGCTAAAGGACAAAGAGACGGGACTGTCCTGCAGTCTGATCTGAAAATCTGCCTTTGTCAGCACAAATACAATCTGCATGCACATTCTTTCCTCATGAAAGGTAGATTTACTTTTTATTTATGCAATCAAGTGCAGAGACAGGAATAGTTGGAAATCATTCCTGGCTCATGCTGGCGGATGAGAAGTTGTGCATATATATCTGTACCTTTGCCAGCAACTTTAGCTGCTTGCTAAATCTTAGACCTGTGTCAGCAAGTAAATGTTGTGCTTTTGTGATGAATGGAAGGATCTGATGCTCTAAGAAAAGAGATAAATAAGTGCACAAGTTGCACTGACTTACTGTAGTCACAAATGTATCACAGATCAAAACTTCTCTATTGTTTTTTTTTTAATCTCTAGAAAAAGCATCTCCATACAATGAAGTTTTCAAGTTCTTGTTTTAAATTTAATAGATTGCATCAAACCAATCGATTCATATAATTTACACTAAGTGCTTTTCTTCGAAGGATTTCATTCTTGAAAATTTCCTTTAGAAATCACTCGGTTGTCAGTGTCATTGAAGGTAATTCATTCATCTTTGAAGCCAAAGCTGTCAAGGTTTTCATCAGACACTGACAAAACCTTCTACAAGATCAAACAAAACCCTGTCTGCCTTTCTCTTAATTTTGGAAGGCATCTTGTGGAAATTGCTTGAGTAATAAGTGTCTGAGCACATGCCCCGACATGGTCCCCACAATTTGTAGCTGATTATTCAGACGTCTCTTTAAAGTGTTTGATCTCTGGATCCTTGTCTTTGGTCTATTTGGGTGATGAATAATCACCTTTTAACAGGCCAAATCCCCAAATGTCATTGTTATGGAGCTACTAAACCACTGTCAAAACATTGTTACTTTGCTGTTAACTTTATTGCTGCGATACTTGCTGCGTGTGAGAGAAAAAGCACACAAACCTTGAACTTTCTGTGTTGAAACATTGCGTCAAGGTTGTTAGATGGTCAGTCAATAAATTGTCCTGTGTGACTGGCAGGAGAATCTTAAGAATGCTGATAGCCTGGGAAGTTTGTCAGTGGACAGTCTGCAGGCTAAAGAGGTGGGCCTCTATTTTATTAGATATGAGCATGTCTTGGAATGTGACCATAATATACCTTTTGACTCTTAGAGCCAACAATCAACAGCAGGTTGAGTCCTCAAGACCCTGAGTTCATAACTTGAAGACATTTATTTTCTTCCATCACCCTTTAAAATTTTCCATTTCTTGCTTCAAAGACAGGTCAATTCTTGCTTCAGTGCAGGATTCACGCTGTATGTTCATTCTAGATAATATCTCTTACCACAACTTTATTATGTCCACACCACTATCATTACACTTCCACGCTAAGGGCTTTTCCTCCTCTTGAAGGAAACAGTATCTATAGC
Organism: Thalassoma bifasciatum; assembly: GCA_008086565.1. Lineage (NCBI taxonomy): Eukaryota > Metazoa > Chordata > Actinopteri > Labriformes > Labridae > Thalassoma > Thalassoma bifasciatum. The sequence goes on from RPOG01000144.1 coordinate 679,908, forward strand.
AGATAATCGTTGTCAGAGAGCAGGTGCAGTCACTGATGTATGAAGCCAATGTAGACTCAACACTTTATGCACCTGCTCCCAATAAAAGCCCTCAACTCAACAGGCTAAATTGAGTTATTATTTTCCACAGTCAATTTGAATGTGATTCATAATTTTGGGGGCTTTTGGGATCAATAAGCAAGTGTATATCGAAAAGATGCCAACTGTAGCTTCTGTATGTTAGATGCCTGATTTATCAACAAGCCAAGCCAAAGTAGTGACTATAGAAAGTCGAGATTCAGATTAAATACCTCCAAAAAAAATCATTTTAAAGACTAAGATTTCTCATGAATGATGATGTTTAGCATTTTTTTTGGAAGAAACTGAATGTGTTGCCATATTTGAGCACAAATTGTTTGTGTTATGACTTGCTCATAAGCCAAAAAAGGGAGCTGTGCAAGCACTCATCAGAGTTCATAACTCATCAGAGTTATATGCAATGGATCATATAGGATTTCTGCTCACAAGATGGGTCAAAATAGGAAAGAACACAAAAACATTGCTGTGGTGTAAGCCAAAGAGAGAGCTGACATCAGCACTTGAAAACAATCACGCACAAAAAGTACTTGAAAAATAACAGGACAAGACCCAAAGCCCACTGCCGTGACAGTTAGCAACATGCTACTTGATACTTGACAGATGAAGCTGCAGAAGCTGCTGTTTTTGGTATGTGCAGTTTTATCTGCTTTCAATCTTTCTGCACAATCATCTTCATGTTATGGATGCTTGACAAAAGTATGGCATGAGTGTTTTAGTCTGGCAGTGATGACTCACAGGGCAGGCTACATGTAGATGTCTGAAATCTTCTGCTAACCATCTGCTCATATACTGTCAGTACACGAGTGAAAAAAAAGTTGTTTTAGACCTGAGTCAGTCAAGAATCTTGGTTAATTTCAGTCTTGTAAACTGTGGTGGGTCTGGGAAGAGTGTAAATAATCATGGCACAGTTTACAGTTGCTGTCATGGTTCCAAGGAGCTGGCTGTTGTAACTTCTGAGAAAAGAGTAGAAAGTTACATTCACAGCATTTTCTCTGCATTTTATCATTTGGAACATGTAAACAGGTATTCACTTAGAACAAGGTGCTGATTCAAATATCAACATTTGCAGCAACCTTTTTTCGTAAGAATTTATGACCCTCAAGCTAAAACTACAATCTTAAAACACCCAATTCTTAACTACTTCATGAATACGTCTTCTACCGGTAAAACACATCATCTTACTTTGTGCCAACATGACTTGAACTAATTTTCAGAAGGGCCTACTGTCTAAGTACTACTCACTTTGGAACAACAATGAATCATTGTAGAGCTTCACAGCAGAAAACCTTACTTAATTTGAGGTTTTAAAGTTTATCTGAATCATCGTTTTTTAATTGCTTTTGAAGCCGCTGAGAATCACTCCTCAAAATCAAAAGCTGTTAAGTTCAGGTGGAGACACTTTGTCTAACCACTATCACATTTTCTCTGAGAATATAAACTTAAACGTTCAATTTCCTTGCTAAAAAAAGAAATGTCCCCACATGCTGCTTTAATAAACATAAAAATGTTGAATTTATTATCAAGAAAATGCCAGTGAATTTTTTAAACACAATCTTTATACAAACACTGTATGAGTGAGCTGTTTCTCATAAAATAACCAAAAACTTACTTCTTTTGATAAAACCTCTGTTCATATGCAAACAAACATTTTCCTTCCTACTTTGGTTTGCTTGTGGAGGTTTTGTTGCATGAAGTGAAAAAAGCTCATGAAGCTGTGGTTGAAATAGGTCAAGTGGTAAGATTAGAGAATTCAAGAACACAATGTGCAAACCCAGTGGTCTGTGGCTTAAACCCATGTTGATTAGTGGTTTATCCTATATAGCAGCAGATTCTGATTAGACTTTGTACAGATATTTTCCCCCCTTCTCATTTATGGAGGAAAATACTCTGAGGAAAGTTTATTCCAGGTTGCTGTTCCAGCTGTAGATTGTTGTTTTTGGTGATTATAAACCGTGCTGGCCTTTCTGAGTCTACTGATGTCAAAGCATCAATGCAGGAATGTCTCAGCTCACAAAAAGTCAAGGTGGAAATGGATAATTTAATACAGGATGAAACTTAACAGGCAAGTTGTAGATTTCATTTGCAAAGTATTGGTAAGCAATGAAAAGTCTTTATCAGATGTCTTCATTTTAGACTGTTGTGCTTTTGTGGTCTGCAACTGTATGTAACAAGATGATACAGTATGATTCATCTACTTTATTTACAGTCATAATACTTACCGTGTATAAATACTGTTTAATAGATGGCAGGGATCCAGGCCAGCAGAGATTTAAGTTTGTGTTTGAGACTGATTTAAGTTGGAGTGTTGTGCAAGAAACCACAGAGGGAACATCAGGAAGGCTTTCACATGTGTTTTATTTACTGTAAATTCAAAGAATGTAATGTGTGTTGCCCTGCTGTAACCCTGCATTGACGGATGGCTCTTTTAACTCCTGACTTCAGAATAGTATTCTTTCCCTGAAGGCAAGTTAGACCTCACTTCCCCAACCTTTAAAATTTAAGTCTTGCCTCAGGCTGCTTACTCTGTCTCCCAGTTAAAAAAAGGGGGGTGGTGAGGTGTGCCGGTGGAAGTGGGTGGGGGGCAGGGGGCCACGGGGTCCTGCTATAAAGGGCTGGTCACTCTCCAAGTCTTTAATGCATTGCTTGGAATTTACAATTGAGTGAAAAGAAAACTGGCTGTACGTATTGATAGTTAAAAACTGAGCTAAGGAGCAGATGATTTATCCAAACAGAGAGATAAAGCTGGATCCATTGATGATGAGATGAGTGAGGAAAATGTCACCTGAAAATTTTTGTTCACACGTTTCCTCCACTTCCTGCGCTGTACCTTCCATGTACCTTCCTTTTCCTGCACTGCTCAGGTATTTGCGCACATTCCCGTGCTGCATTCCGCCTCTCAGCCCATACAGCCGTACCGGGCTATTGGGTTACCTCAACGTCACCTAATAGGTCTGATCTGGGCTCAAAAGCAGCATGGTTGAAAGATCGGCTTCCTTATTAAGTCAAGAAGGCAGAAAAGTCTGCACCTCTAAACCTTTTTTATAATGTAGGATAGAATGACCTAGCCAAAACTTTGCACCTGAAAAGAAATGTTTCTCTTTCAGTGAAATTAGAGAGTGTTGTGACTCACCTGCCAAATTCAAACCTACAAGATGAAAGCTGTGTAAGTAGAAGCCCAGAGTTCTCCCTGGGGTTATTAAATGCTTATGAACACTCATCACATACTAACAAGCCATGACTGATAGTTTCCTAGAATTTTATTACCAGTGTGGGATCCTGCTTCTGTTTGCTCATGTGGAAGGAGGCAATAGGAAATGTGTTTTCCGTTCATATTTTACCATCGGAGAGGTAAGTTCTGGCCAATAATTTACATTAAGAGTGCAAAAATGAAAAAAATAGAAGAGGAGAAAAGTGTCTTTGCATTGGTGATGGGTATTGAGAACCTGCTCCTGTTAAGAATCAATAACAAATGCTGCTCAAAAAATCAAAATCATTCATGTTTATCCTTAAGGTTTCCCTCATCGATTCTTCACATTATGCTGAAGCATACAAACCTTACATCAACTATTCTGCCCAAGCTAGCTTAGCTAAGCTAATAGAAAACAGTTCCCCAAGAAAAGTGTGACTCAGGCAAATGTTTTCCAAACAGGAAGTGCAGGTTCATGGCTAACTTTGGTTTATCAAGGATTCAAACAACCCTAAGCATATCTAGGTTGCTTACTTCAGTCAATAACATACAACAAAACAACACATTTACATCACCTGATGTGCGACTTTTACTTATTTTCATTTATTTACATCAATAGAGTTCGGAATCCATTATCCAATTTCATATTAACTTACTCATAAACTCAAAATGTTATTACACAGAAACCTTTAGAGCTACTTTTTTTGTACAAAGAAAATGCATCAGAAGAAGCTTTATGAGGTTAATGTAAAAAGTGCTGGTTAGAAACAACAGTGCAACAAACAAAATAATGGGGAAAAACAGTTGTAAAAGCCAACAAGCATGTAAAATAAAGAATGTACATTAAAAAATTGCAAATAGAAAACTAGGTTAAAATGGTTGTAAAGGGATGAGTCACTAAAGGTTGGAGTTAAGGTTTGAGATTTTCCATATTCTGTCTCACAGTCCTGACTTTTCTTGTTTAGTTTCATGTAACTCTTCCCATTTATGCCCCCCCTTTAGCAGATTGTAGCTGCTGCGGCATACCTTTTGTAGTTTCTGTGGTATTTATCCTCCAGTTGAATAGTGCATTGTTTGTCAGAAAGGAGAAAACCAGGCCACACACTCATATGAACACCCACACACCCACCTCATCCTCTTTCAAAACGGAGTTCACCTTCCTTTGCTGCCAGAAGCGCTATGGTGTTATTCTGTGTGTGTGTGTTTGCTGCTCCTAATCAGGTCTCAGGATTTCTGTCAGTCACACAAAAATGGTCCCTCACCCCTCCCTCTGCCCATCTCAGGTCCTGACTTTACTTTATCTCTGCTCCCCCTCAGTGAATCCAAATGGCCATAAGCTCAGTGTCTGAAGTAAGAGTGAGGGGTCAGCGTGCTTTCTCTGTTTCTGTCTCTCACAGACACACACACAGTGAAGTCGCCTTGGTGAATAGTCACAGCTTGTGGGGAATGCCTCGGAGCAGACAATAGCCATGTATTCTTACTTACAGCTCCCACCAACCAACTAAAACACTGCAGGACTTTGAAATCTGTGTCTCTGGCACAGAGAGTCTCTGTCTGACTTGTTTTTTCTCTTCTGCCATAGATGTGAGATAAAAAGTAGGCTTGTGAAGTTGTAGTCTGAGTTCTGTGTAATCAAGTTATCAAAAGGTAGAAAGGTAGAAAAATGCAAAAGTTCTTAACGTGGATATACTTGAGATCACAAAATTTGCAGGTATCTATTGCCAAATTTGTGTGGTTACCAAAAGCAGATTTAGCATCTCTGGTCTTCAGCACTGCTGCAGGTGAACTTCCACATGCCTGTGCTGCATGTGCATTGCCCCAGTTGAGTGGTTACATGCCTGTTACACCAGATAAGCCTGCATACAACTTTATACTCTATCAACTATGAAAAAAAAGAAATAGTATTTGAAAAAAGACTTTACAGACTGAACCGCCACAACACAAGAACAACAGGCTGCTGTTTGTGTGTACGTAAAGTGAAACATTCTGCTAACGGCAGCTCTGGTGGCAGTTTCCATGTTGCGGTGGGTGACCCACTTCTGTTGAATAACAGCGTAGGAATGTGTCCGTCTCAGGCTCTGTACTTTTGGGTCCCGCTCGCTCAGTTCTTTCAAATCTTTGAAGTCATAGGATGAAAGGGACGCAGCCTCCCCATCTAGTCTGCTGTCTTCAAGGACAGTTTGTGCACATTAAAAGTTTCCCCCCACACCCTTTGCATTTCTACGAGGACAAGGTCATAAAAGTTAACTCCCAAAGGACGGAAAGAGGGACAAGTAAAGAGCGCAGGTATTCAGATGGCCAGACTTGTACACCCCGCCCAGACTTTAAAAGGATGCATACAGTGTCTGGTTGACACAGTCTTGTAGGACTCTTCCTGTCTTTTTCTGCTGCCTGAGGTGACGTTTGATTTGTTTTGGGGCTGCACAATGTATTGTTTCAGTATCGTAATTGTGATATGCAAATGCACAGTATTCATATTGCAAGGTGTAACATGTATCGTAATATATTTGAGCCTTACAGTTAAGTTTCTGTAGCCTGCCACTGCCTGATCACATCATTAAAAGATCTTAATAAGCATGTATTTATACATTTTACCACATTACATGCAGCAACTTGCACAATTAGAGCACCTCCTCTGTGATATGAGTGGAGGAAGATGGGATTTGAAATATCTGGTAGTTTGCTCATAGTTAATGTGAGGTGCTATTAAAAACTTTCAGGGTTAAAGGCAGCAGCTTCCAGACCTGTCCAGCTGTGTCTTCAGTCAGAACAGGCTCTTAATTTGTTTTTGAGGTCTAAGTTTTAATCCTCTTAACTGTCACGATTTCATTTTTCCCCCTATATCATACAGCCCTATTTTGTTTTGTTCTTTTAAGTCACAACTGGTTTGCCTCTTGGGGCCTTCTGCTTCACATCTGGCCTTTTGTAAATAAAACACAAGCTCAGTTGGATGGAGGTCAGGTGTTTGACCTTGACCAGTGGAGGCCAGCTGAGGACATCCAACCCTTCACAGCAAAACTTGTCCCCTTTGAGACTGAGAATGATTTACCCTGTGTGACATCTCCAAATCCCAGACATGAATTTTTCTATGGACCACTTGGTTCATTTTTGATAGCTCAGGATTCTCCACAGCAGACATCAAAGTGACTCATTTGGATAAGATTGTTTGACTCAGCAGCTCTCTCACGCCAATTTATACTGTTTGTAGTTTCTTTTTCCATGATATTGCTGTTGTTTACAGTCTTACTATAAACCTGGAGCGCAAGAATGGAAAGTGGGTTATGAGACCATGTTAAAGAAGGGATTCTTAGCTGCAGAGATTCAAGGACTGCTGAATGATGGATTGTGTTTGACCCTGTTGCTCTCCACAAAAACTATTTTCCTACACACAGCCAATGCCTGCTGAAGTGCTTGTACAATGCTTGAACTAAACCAAAAAACAGAAGAGTTGTGATATCAAAATGTGGCCCAATGCTTTCAAACCTATAATGTCCTTAATTTATTAACATGTTTGTACAATTCCATGCCATTGACAACACTCATGGTCAGTACAAAAATGCAGCAGTGATACTCAGTGATTATAGTACCCCAAATGACCTTAATTCTTGGCTTATAAAAGCATCCCTGCAGCCATCTGTAGTCGTTTACCCACATGACTAATGCATAGCTATGATGGAGGAAATCCCTGTCTGTCTGTTTTAGAGATTTGGGCCCATAGTAATCTGCATTATGTTTCTGGTGGGTGACAAATTCCTCTACAGCCTCGTTCTTTCTGCCTCCCTCTCCGCCTACACGACTGATTTTTAACATCCTTGCTCTCGGCGAAAGTCTAGCGGATGTGAAATAAATCTTGTGTGGTTTAAAAACTCCCTCCATCTTTTCCTCTGCCAAATCCCTCTGAAACCTTTTTGACATGCTGAACCAATCACTGACATTTGACTCTGGGACTCCCCTGCCTATAAGTTTACAGAATAAGGATTCATTATTTGCAGGTTTTCCCTTTGAAAGGAATATCAGAAGGCGTTTGAATGACTCAGTTTGCTCCCTGATATTCTCATCCGTGAGTCAGAGTCCGAGTTTATAAAATGTTCTTTTGTAACTAAAGGTTTCCTTTGTTGTAGTGTCTCCTGATTAATTGTTATATTAATGAATGTACCTCTGTCAAAGTGCCAGTGCTGGCTAAACTGAAAGAAAGTGAGCTTGTTTGTATTAAAAACAAACATATGTAGCTCATTTTATCTTACAACGGGACAGAATCAGGCTGTGTTGCCAGGAGTCTGTAGGTGGTAAAGCTCTCCACCCTCTCTGGCTGACCACACAAAACCAAAGCCCAGGGGCGATGCTTCTGGTGCGCCTGCCTGCCGTTCCTCTTTCAAATGCAGTTTTTTGGTAATGCAAAGCCTGAACCAACATGATTGGAATGTCTTTTATTCTCTCTTTTTGCCCCTTTTTTTTTACTAGAGAAGCTCCTTTTGTTCTAATAGGATAATTTAGGAAGAATGTTTTCACTTTGGGGTCTGGAGCCGGGGTTGAAGGGCTGCTGTGGGCTGTGAGTGAGGATTGAAGAGATGGAAATGGCACAAAGACTCTTGTTTGTTAGAGATGGTCTATTGCTGTTTGTTACTTGTTTTAGCTTAGTTCTGGTTGTTTTTCTCTTTTATGACTTTAAAAACACCAACACAGCTGTGATGCAGCATCAGAAAAATGCTCTTTTTCCTTGATATCACATCTTTCCTGTCCATGTGCTTAATGTGCACATTTATTGACTCCTTAGTAAGCTGTAACTTAACTGCTTTTTTCAAAGTGAATTGAAAAGATTAGCTGGTTAAAAAGTTACAAATGCATTGCAACCTGAAGGTCTGAACAATTACTATGTGACTATGATACTAAATCCAAAACATGCCTTAAGAAAATCCACTATAAATAAAATGACAATAAATGATTCAATGGGGCTTTGATGACTTTCTAGTCATAATCCCCAATCTAAAATGAGATTATCAGCATCAAAATACATTATTTCCAAATGTTATTTCTCAGCTTCCTGATCCAGTCGGACTGGACTATATTGAAGTATGATGTGTTGAAGTCTATGACAACACCACGCTATTTGACAAAGTTTTGGAGTAAGAATCTGTGCTTTTCTCTGATTTCTGTGATTTGTTTAATAGTGATAGTGGACACTGGAGCTAACAGAAAAGAGACAGAAGAGTAGGAGAAAGCTGAACGGGAAGTGATAGAGCACAAGCTAAAGGCAAAAACAAAGTTGTATCTTGAAAAATTGCCTTGAACAAAGAAAAGTAGAGGTTATAGGAAGGTCTGATATCCATTCATCTTTCAAAACAAATAAAAAAGCCATGACAGTTTGCGTGAGTCCTGAAGTTTTTGTGACAAAGTTGACATTTAAAATAGAGATGACTTCTCTTAGGAGTGCTGCTGTGATAAGTAAGGTCTGCTATACTGCTGTCTTAAAGGCCCAATAAGACTTAAATTCTTGAAAGTTATGTCAGAACCCCTGACGGCATGAAAAAATTCATCAACAGTGAAATTCCTTTTCATCCACATTTGTCCTTTATTTTTGTTGAAAGGCCATTTTAAGTGTTTAAAAAGTTATTGTTGGTCCTCATTAGTCTTCAAAAACATTGTGGGAGTTAAAGAAAGCCAAGTGAGGTCAAAATAATCACAAACAGATTGATGAATTGTAAAAAGCCTGCAATAGAGACTGTGCGAAATGGAAAATTTAACAAGTCAAGAACAGCTCCTTTTCAATTCAATACAAGGAATTTGAGCTGAAAAAAGAACAAATCCTGTATCAAATAACAAAGTAAGGAATGTTGTCTCTCTTCTTGTGTGTTCCCAAAAGGTGAACCGTCTACTGTTCTCTGATATTACTGTTTACACATTGTCTGCAAGCCATGAGAAGCAGTTTTCATTCAGTTAATAAATGCCTCTCACTCTCAATTACATGTTTACAGGCATCTTTCTGTTTATTGAGTCATTAAGTGAAAGTAAATGAGCCCAATGACGAACGCAAATTAAATTATCACCACTGCACTCTTAACACAGTTGTTATGTAGCATAGAAAAAATATGTTTAATATATATAATTGGGGAGTATTTCACTAAACAATGCTGAGGCGGTTTTGGTGTCTTTAAGTTGCCTGAAATTAAGGTGAAATAAACCCAAGAGTTGACAGTTTACCGCCCTGCAGGAGCTCAGAGATTATTTCACAGCTGTCCTCATCCATCACTCTCTGTTCTGTGACTCGATGCAGTCTGCTGCTGTCTGATCATGAGTCAGCAGTTTGCTGAAGTTTGATTCCCACTGCTTTTGTGTGCATGTGTTGTCTTGTTCTTGCGTGAGGGCTTTCATCTGTAAACAGTTATTTGATTACAGTGGATCATGGAGAAGAAGTTTCACTGAGCTGAGGAAGTTAGAATTTCCTTTTTCTAAAATCCAACGCTTTCCTCCTAATCTTACTCTTAAAGGCAGATTTGTTCTGATAGGAGAGAGAAAAAAAACTCCCTGTGATATTGCATATTCAGAAAATATTGAGTATTTGTCTTAAATGAGCTTGTGAATATACAGATTCTTAGTCTATTGTGCAATCCAGTGCTTTGTTCTGGACCTGGTTACTAATTTAGAACAGTGTGAAAAATGTTGCCTTCATGGTCACTGTCTTCTCTGTATTGAGATAATAGCTCATAGAGGTCTGTAATAAAGGATCATAGTTTCAATTTGATGAAGTTTGATAACCCCCTCCTGAAGTTCATTTAAAAAAAACATGGTTTATGTGGAGTATATTTGCTTTTCTTTGTAATGGACCGGTTCAAGGCACTTAATGCTTGGTCTGGCTGAGTAAAGCTTCTGGAAATGACTCCCTTTCATTGGCATGGTCACAGAAGAATGCCCCTCTCACGGCCACAGTCCCAGGACCTTTGATTTAAACCCATGCCTCGTTCACTTTGGGATTAAGAGGCTGAGGAAATGGCCTGTTTGGAATTACCCAATGATTTGTAAAGTCTAGGGCTTAATTCCCGTCTATTTAACATCAACTGGACTCACTGACTTGTGGAACTGCAAGTGCTCAGACACAGGGACATATGTTCAATATTGAACAGCTATTAAAAGTAAAAAAATGCACTTCTTTGGTGCAAAATTACTGACTTATGTCTCTTTTTCTTGAAGCCTTTTCCACCTTCAAGGCTGAACAGCTCCAACAGGACATGTATTATCCTGAAGACAATGTTGAGAAAAGAAGCACAATGTTTAAAGGCTATAAATGTTTGCAAATCCTCCCATCATCAAAGGCCCGTTTCCATGTTATTGGCTGTCTGGTAATGGCGCCCGGATTTCCCCTCCATCTGTTTGTATGCAAGAGAAGTTTCCGATTTACCCTTGTTGATCCTGAGTCATGATTTTTTAACTACAAAACCAGAGTTTGACTCATTGAGTTATGAGTCATTGGGAGGAAATAAACAGTGTCTGAGTCTTCACAGATACAATTGTTTGACAAAGAATGACAACAAATCTGTCAACATGTGTACATTACATTAGATACATGGCAGTGAGATTCGGAAGACAAAGAATAGCTCTTATGATGTGCACATAAAGTGAGATGTGTGTAAATAACCACAAGTGAGACCTCAGATTGTTGTGAGGAATGATACAGGAATTGCTCCTGTAAATTCATGTCTCGGCGCATCACTGTCTCAATCCAGTCTTGGCAATGAGATGATGGTTTGTTTGTACTGAAGCCAAGTCTACCAGTCTGCCTGTCTATAAATTCTTTCACATGGGTGAGAAACTTTAACAACATCAACAAAGCCAGGATGTTCTTGAATAGTGTGCGTAGGTGGAAAAATGACCCATTTTGGGATGAATCAGCCAAAAAAATGGGACATGGATCCACATTAAAGAGACTTAACCAGAGTCTTCTGGTTAATATGTTAATTTTGTCCTTCAGGAAACCCACAAAAATGCTCTCATTTATCGTTCTCACTAAATCATTTAGACCTGGAGGATGCTTTTACACATCTTGTCCTGTTTACTTTTCACCATGGCACGAAGTTCTGACTGTCTGGTCCACAGATTGATTAAAGGTGGCAACTGGAGGCCATGCGACACATCTCTTTGTCAAATAGAGTCAAATTTAGGCTGAATCCTCTTTATAAGCATTATTAAGCTCAGAGATAAATCATTTTAATGCCATCAATCTTAATAACTGCCACCCTGCTATTGGTAGATGCCAATCATGTTGGGTCCATTGCTGAAAAAAAGTAAAACATGATTCATTACCCTTTCTCTAAGTTATATTACTTTACTAATTACTCCCTGCCAATGGTAATAAGATATGCTACTGATCATATTACTTTTCTGTACAACCCACAAAGTTGATAACGGTGTCTTTTGATTGGAGAAGGAGGGGGTGGTGCTGACCTGTGTGGCTGTGTCTACTTCTTACTAAGTTCTTGTCCAGTTGCATCGTCCTTACTCTCAGGTGAGCATAGATGTCATATTCCCCAAAGACAAAACTTTTAATGTCACTGATATTGACCAAAAGAAGCCAGTTATTACAGATAATAGATGTCTGCTCAAAGACAAACTAACAGAAAAGAATATTGTGTATCCCTTTTAATGTTCAAGTAACCAAGTGTTCAGTCTTCCACTCTGGAGTTAGTCTTTGCGTCAGTTTGTCTTAAATTCATGATCAGGGGCTTGACCCATGCCTAATTTCCAGAGAAATAAACTTCATAGAGAATTTTCCGTAACCCTCGTTCTATGCGCCTGTTTCATCTGGGATTATAAAAACAAACACTAAAACAAAAATAAACGCAAACAAATAAGTCCTCAGTGTGTATACAAGCAGAAAAGGTCGAGGACTGTTTGAAGATGAGATTTTTTCCATCATCACACAGTCACTTACAGATGCCTCTCAAAGAAGTATCTGTATGAATTGTTCATTTTCTTCCCATCCGGTTATGGATCCTAATCCCCAAAGTCAACAGTCCTAATGCGGGACTTCCGATCTCCTCATCGTTTCATCTTTGTGGGAAGTGGGAATGACAGCGCTGTCATCACCCACCAGCTGGCCAACCCTTCCCCTACACGCAGCACTGTAACTGATCAGGTAGAGGGCAGCAAGAAGTCTGTTTGATCAGTGATCCAGCATTTTTAAAACCTGAAACACTTATTTATTGATCTAAACTTGAGTAGATCTTGTTGATAATGGCTTTGTTTGGAATCTGATTTTTGATTTTTATAAGGTGAGAACGTATGGCTCAGTGTTCGGCCTCTAAAATTGGACCTCTTGGCCTCTTTCAAGTGTGTCAGATGTCTGAGGAAGGAAAGGTTCAGACTTGCCGTGCACCGTTCTGTTCAGCAGTCACAGCTGGTATTTGCAATGCCTCCACTAACCTCTCCACCTCCAGACTTGCTGGGAAAACAAAATATGAGCTATTTCCTCTGTTTTTGTTCTTCAGGGGATTATCAGTTTGATTCCACTAGGCAAAGGGAGCTGCATTTGGTTGCAAGCTGCATTCAATGAGCCTGCATTTAACTCACAATCTTCCGACTGTGATTTGCTGAGTTATCCACATTCAAAGACACTGAATGAGTAAGTTAATGAAATTTAAAACATAATTAAGCCAAACTGAGATGAGCCAAGTGATTGATTCTCTCTCAGCCCAGTAGCGACCTCACAGTCGTTTATCATGAGCCAGTTAGCTGCTCCAGTTGGAGGTTAAGTGCCTTGCTCAAGGACATCTTGCTGCCAGTTCTTTTTTGGAGACGACACTGTCACTCCCCTATTCCTCCTATTGAGTCTTTTCCAGCTGGTCTTAAGAGTCAAACTCATCCCCCTCCAGCTAAAAAGCTCAATTCTTCTACCTGCAGCCACCTGGTGCAGCTAATGACCCCTTTCTCAAACCACAGAGAGAGAGAAAAACACCACTTTAACTCAACATTTACTTTTAACACCACACCAGATATCTTTTCATTCGACTCATACTTCACGGCTGGATTTCAGTCATTTTTTTCCCCTCTTGAACTTCTTGACATCAGACTCAGATATTCTTTTGTAAACATGTAGAAAACCTAAGTGGGACAATGTCTAGATTCCAGCTGTGGGAGTGTCCCTCTCCATTCTGTTCAGGTCTACAAAGCAGGTAAATGATTTGTCAAAGTGGGATGACCCTTCATTTCAAGTTCAACCAAAGACCCACCAAGCTATCTTAAGAGGAGAGGAAAGGAAAAAACCCTTTGATACACATCAGATATTGGAGAAAATGATTTAGAAAACATTAGAAACAAATTTTATCAACTTAATTAAGGTGTGAACAATTGAGTTATCTTGGGTTTTTTTTTCTATAAGTTTTAAGCATTTAGTTTTTGTTAATACCTGCCAAAACCTGCATCAAAAAACTGATCCACCCTGGCTGCTGAGTGCTGGACTGGAGTCCTGTCCTGGCCTGCACAGGAGTGGGAGTCTGGTTAACCATCAAAGAGCTGGGAGCCTCTGATTGTGGCTAAGGAGGAAGTGCAGGAATTGGGGGCCAAGAAACATGTCGGGCTTCTGCAGGGGGGGTGACAGTGACAGACCTACGCCATTGCTCAGCTAATATGAGATGTTGTGGCGTTGAAGGAGTAGAAAGGGGTAAAATGTCAATGACTAGTGATCCCTTCTTGATGACTCCACTGGGTCTGTGAAGGTATTTAGTGTGGCTGCCCCATGCAGAGGCCCCGTGGTAGCACACTTTTGTATGATTGCACTATTGGAGGTGTGTCAGGCAGCAGAGCAGGGCAGACAGATCGGAATCTACAAAGAATAAATAGAAGACATGGTGCTGAATATTACATTTGTACTTCTTTCAGAATTTCAGGCAGATGTGGGACAGGGTCAATTACAATTAAAAATCTGAACAAAGTCTGTCAGATCTTTAACTGCTGTCTGCAACATGGCTCTTTGTTGTTGGTTAGTCTGACTAAATATTTAGGCTGTTTCCTATGACGACCAGGGTGGACTTTGTAGTCCTGTTTGTCTGCCCCACCTGTCTTTCATTTGATAACAGTGTGTGTTGTGCATGTGTGTGCATGCTAATGATGGTCCTGTGACCTGCGAGCTGGACTATAATGAGGTCAGTGTCCCATTGAACCTCATCACAAACCTCACAGTGGTTTGGTCTCCCTCTGCTGATGAGAATAATGAACAACCAGCAGGGCTGCAGCGTTAATTCATGCTCCTTCATACCCCAGAGCATGGAAATTATCTAGATATTCTGTGTAAGAAATGTTTCTGTAATCCATTCAAAGTCTTCCTGCACGTCATCTCCTGCCTTATTAAATGTCAAAGATCCTCCGAAATGACACACCAAGGTCTGGACATTCAGGAAGCACAATAACTGATCATGTTTAAAGTTTCTCTTTGTTCAGTGACATCAACTCTGCAGGTGTGTGTCCACAGCTTTGCTTCAGGCTTGGCGGCCACATCGCTGCAGCTGGTGAAAATAAACAGCTGGTAATGAGATTATTATCTTTGCAAGCTACATATTAAACTCAGTGTGTGTGATGCAGTCACTTCCTAAAACCTAATCAGTGCATACAGTCATGCACGAATGTAAACACTCACTTTACAGGGCCTTTTTTTTAAGTAATGTTAGGTATTTTGTGTTTCTGTCAGCATACCTTATCTGTAGGGTATGATGTTTGCTGTTGATTGGCCGAGTGTTTGATTTTCCACAGGTGTGTTTTTGTAAAGGGAGGGGGGCAGCAAATTTTTGGTAGGGTTTGCTTTTGGTCTTTCAGAAGAGTATATATTTTATTTATGATATACCTGAAATATCTATGCTTTTTATTTACTAAGTTAACATAAAGTGAGCGAAATGGTTTTACTTTTTTCCCATAATTGATTTAAAAGACTGCAAAGAACTGCTGTTGTTTTGTTATAGTATTTCAGAGATCCAGTGTGCTGTGTTTTGTGGCATGTAGTGGAACAGACAGTAGAGGGAGCCATTTCCCACATCTGTACCTCACCATGAGGATGCAGGGGGATGATACATATAGTCTTCAAACTCCTTCTTGATGCACTTTTGCAACTGTTCATACCTCGAGAAGATTTGCAACAACGGCTACGTCTCTACAGATCAGGAAATTGAATTGATGTCCCTCCCCAACATCGCTTGTAAAGAGAAAAGTAATACAATTATTGGTGTCAAACTCTTACAAAACATCTTTAACCTAACATGACTTTTAAAAGTACCTCTGCAAACAGTGAGATGGCAAAAAAAAAACATTAGTGTGAAGCAAATGTGTTTGTTGATTCAGCTCACCACTCAGGTGGTGAAGTTAGTTAACTTCAGAAGAATTGATATCACCTCTGTCATTAGCTAAGACAACACCTCACAGGCACCGTGGGCCAGTTACAGTCTAGACATTTCCGGCTTACCAGCGCAGTAATTAGCGGAGTCATTGGAGGTACAAGAAGTCTTCAAGCAAACCTTACAGTGGTAAGATTTGAAGGTAGACTGCTGGGCTAAAATGTTCTGCTGCTTGCATCATGTTTGAAGTCACAGCATGAAAAAGATAATTTCCTTAGTCAATGTGACAGATTCAAAATGTAGCTTATGTTAAAATGATCTTGCTGTGCAAGACTAGATTTCTCCAGATGTATTTGTAGGGTTCTGAATGAATGAAAGCCAATGAATACATCATGATGGATTTATGGCTTTGAGTTATTCAGGTTTTAGTGTGCCACTTTTATAGAAGTCTATTTTGCTGTAATATGGGAGGCAGTTCAAAAAAATACATGTCTCTTAGAGTTTGATGTCATCTTTAACAAGAGAGTCAAGGAGTTTTTTTTCATAAGTGACAGTATTTAGTGAGAAATCTGTGTTTCTTGGCCGCATCAAAGAAAGTGGAACGTTTGTGCATCCCCTCTATCCATCGTACAGTAAAACCTCAATTCCTCTCTCATACTGTAACTGTTAAGGCACCACAGGCTACATATTCTCCTGTTGTTATGGAATGTGTCTTATTCAGAGTGACAGCCAAGCTGTTTCTGCTTGCCTGAGCAGGACTGTGAGGAACCCTGCAGGGCTTTGACTGTCTGTCTCTTTCCATGGGATACCGGATTGTTCTGTGAAAGTGCTTCAAAGATGCAGCCAGCACTCTCTGGAGGGGCTTTCAGTAGTTTTAAAGGGATTCCAGACAAAAAGGGTTTCTTATATTCAGTACCTGCTAGGATTTGTTAGTTGAGTTAAAGCTGGTTACACTTCAACAAGTCATTAACAGGGAATTCCCCAAACTTCATCGAAACTTTAAATGAGTCTCTACAATAGTTTAAACTGTAATTCATTAACATTAAACCCCATACAGTAAAACAGTACTTTCCAGCCAGAGCTTTTTGTTTAGGCTTCCACTGTCATGACTTTCATGACACAAAAAATGAAGTGGTGGATAGTTTATTCAAATAAGTTTGAGTGAGGCATAAAAATTCCAATATACAGATAGTGTTGAAGCATCAAGATTTCTGCCTGTTACAAAAAAAATCTTTTCCTTACCACCTGAAATTGCTGCAAAGGTCTCAACTTTTGGTGGCTTAAGATAAGATAAAACTTCCTATCTTGTTATGTTGTTACTTTCTTGTTATTATAACAACTGTTCGTAAAGCTTCTTGAGATAACATTTGCTGTGTATTGTTAATACAAAATGATGATTGACATAATTATTCGTTGACATAACTTGTAGATAAACAACGTGACAATAAGCAGGGATAAGGTGACCCACCTTGGTTCTTATGGCTGAGCCTACCTGTAGTCTGACCCAAACTACATTTGTTTGGTGAAACCAGAAACCTCTGTTTGCTTGTTTTACTGGAAATGGGCAATTAATTGCAAATTAAGTTACGGAAATTTTCTAATCACAAAAAGTGCAGTATTTGTTGCACCTGAAATATGTCAGAATACCAGGTACATTTTTTTAAATAATCACACAATAAATAGCATTAGCAATGTAGGGTAACTAGGATAAGATAACCCTGGTTAGATTTTTTTTTTTTGCAAATCATTCAGCCCTATTTGTTGCCTAAACCCAGAGTTGCAATTTTTTGCTCAGAATGTCCTGAGCTCTCTGCAGATCTTACAGTGATTGTAGAAACCTAAACAGCTTTGGTTTACGAGGATCATCACATCTAAACGAGCGGCATTTACTCTGCAGGCAAACGTTTCTCATTCACAACCTGCTCCTGCAGGCCACTCACAGCCTGTGATAAGTCTCTATTTGTGGGAAACAGGACTCCTTTCCCTCTTAATCTGATAGCTGTGACCTTCTGACCCTCGTTCTGTTCGCCAACCCCCCACCTCTCTCATTCTCTGGCTGTCGCACACAGTCAGTGACACACATTCACTGGTTAGAGATTTTGGAGATGTCACTTGAATTAGACTCTTTCATTCAGACATTTATCCTGTGCAGAGTGGCACTTCAGAGGCAGGATATACAATATGTTTCAGAGCCCAGCCTGCTGCTGCCAAGCTCAATTAGTTTTAACCTTGTTACATGCCAACACATTTGTTACATGTTGGTTATGGCCAAGTGGCAACACCAGGTGTAGAAAAGTATCGCCATAATGTAAGTTAACACAACTGCAGTTACTTAGTGTCCACTTGGGGCTGGTTTAGAAATATAAGAGGATTTAATCAATATTTTTGCAGCAGAATTTAATGTGTTTACACAAAGAGTCTAACCTTTAACTGAAAAAGTTGCTTTCTTAGACCAATAATTTGAGCTCCATTCCTTTAAGACTGTAACAGCAAAACATGACCACAGATTATCTACTGTGCCTTTGAAAGAGATGAAATTATAAACTACAGTCATTTTCAAGAATCACACTAGGTTTAAAATTTAGCTCCAGAGCCACAAAGAGTGCCTTTCCTGTACAGTGATTCACCACGCCACTGTGACCTGTTGCTCGGGGATACAGGATCTGAGGACCGAGCTTTTCCTTTTTTTAACAGCAAAATGCAGCATGCAGAGTGAGCGGATTCAGTGTTTAACATTATCAGATGATGTCTGCACGGGCATTTCCTTGTGTGTTTTTATTCCTGCGGTTGATTCAAACAGAGATATTTACGCTACTTCCCATCTGAGACAAGCCGCATGGCTGCAACTCAGACAAGGGACTGTGACTGTGTTTGTGTGTGTGTGTGTGTGTGTTATAGCCATATGTTCGCTCGAGCTGTCTGTTTGTGTTTGTTTACTCTGCTGCTGCGTCTGTTTACATGCTGTGTGTCTGCAGCCCAACTTTGTTTGTCTACACATATGCAGGGTCGTCCCTGAGTCTCTGTGGACATCCTAATCTGTGTGTGTGTGTGTGTGTGTGTGTGTGTGTGTGTGTGTGTGTGTGTGTGTGATTCCTGAGAGCTTGATGCTCGTATAACGACTTGTAGCCAGAGGTCAGTGACCTCAACTTGCTGAAATAACATGAGTGAAGGTGCAGAAACCTTAACTAACCTGTGTCTTGTTTCACACCTCTTTGTTTGTAAAGCAGTAAGACATCAAGTTAAAATTACTAGCTGTGTTTTGGAGACTTTCAGTGATGAAACGATTGACTGAGGAAAAATTAGAATGGATCTTTTGATCTGATTGATCACTTCTTTCATTTTTTCATTTGAGATGTTGGAACAACTTGTCCACTGGGGCCACCAAAGTTAGTACAAACTCAATGCATATACAAAAGCTTCATTTTTTTCGAGTACAGGATTTAATTAGTGTTTTATGCTTGAGACTCCTGCATTGTAAAGCCTTCAAAGGTTGTAGATTTTTTTTTTCTAAAGTTAAATGCCACTTCCAGTGCAAGGTTAATGCTGAAATTTGTTTTTGTCCATTTTACTAACTCTCCAGCAGCAATGTCGGATTTTGAGTTGCATGTGATCTCCAATTTTTCACAGAAGCTATATTTAGCACAAATGAAATTGGTACTGTGTGTGTGTGAAATCCAATATCTCAATGACAGTGAGTTTGGCAGAAAACGGCACTGTGCAGTGACACATAATTTGACTCCTTTACCCCCTCGTGGATTATGTTCAGCAGGTTTTGTTGGTGTCGTAATTAGCCGATCATTCATCCTCTCATTGACGGTCTCAGTCCTGAGACCCATTCCTGGTCTTAGGTTTCACTCTTTTGTCTGTGGTTTGGGAGGATAGACACTGGGGAGGTCAGGAATTTCATTACATCCCCTGCTCAAACACCTCAAGATTTTGCACAATGTGGACATGAATTCACTTTACAACTTATCTCATTGTGTAGATACCACAGATAGATCTTTGAAGAACCAACTGTTGATACATTTTTATCAAGTTACATATACAAAATCCCCTCCCCTTTTGAAACAGTTAAATGTTTATAACTAAATGTTTTGGATTTTACGAATTTCCTAGAAATCATCTCTTGTTCTTAAACCATGGAGCTTCGGTTTAGTTGTAAAAGTGTCGAGCTAGAATTTTATCCGCAAAAAACACTTGAAACTTGAAAACTTTCGTAATGTAGGCTAACAGGCGCTTTGGATGACTGGGGATCCCTGCTGAGAATATGGTCCTCCAGCAGTGGTTTGACAGCAGGTGACCACTGTGTGAACTGGGTTAAAGGGAAGCTCTGAAACACTTTTAAAACACAACTGCTGAGGAGTCTCCAGAAAAGTAACTGCTGTATGTCATGTAAAACAGAAGGAAACTTGGATGGTGTACAATTACCCATTAGCTAAAAGAGAGATCTTTATCATTTCTTGGCCATGTGCCTATAGTATGCACACCGGCACAAGTATTGAGAAATTATTGCAATTTTTCAGCAGAAAATACACCAAAGAGCATTTTATTTACAGTCTTAAAGAACATATGCTCATCTGTTATCTTTCCCTTGGGAAAAAAAGAAATGTTTATATTACATATTAGATGATATGCATTTCAGTCATTCCTTGGTTTGCTGTGAAAACTTTTCAACTCTCTATAATTACCTGTTCCATCATAAATGCCACTTCTGAACACAGGAAATCTTTGTGCTGTGTTGTCATTATAACTCTTGCAGCCTGTAGTCTATGCGGGCAGCAGCAGACATAAAGGAAATGTTGACACAGACTTTTGACAAAGTTCGTGGTATGTTGATGGTTTGATAGGGGCAGATTTACCTGTGCTAAAAAACTGTCACTCCAAAGGTACCGTCATACCACCGTAATTAAGTGCAATTTAGTCTCTTCCTTGTCAAGTTGAAAAGCAGACCCCTTCCTAGTGCAGAGGGGACATGTGTAAGCCTTTGACCACCCAAGTTTTTGGAAAGTTTCTCCCTCTCCAAATGTGTATGAAAATTCCCCGATTCCAGATAATCTCCCTTCAGTGTCACACAAATTTACCTTCAGGTGAAGAAAATTGTCATCTGTGGAATAACAACAGCTTGATTTTAGTCTCTTGGTGAGACATGTCTTTGAACAGTTTGTTTCTTTAAGAAATCTGATTTGGCATCCAGTACAGTTAAGATGACAGAAAATTTTAAGATGGCACATTGATCTAGTTCAATCAACCCTTACTTTTTCTTTTTTTTATGTTCTAATGAGTCCTTCTCAATCCTGACTTGAGTTGAAGATTGGAGCTAATCAGTAAATATCACAAGGTAGAGTTTATTAATCTGGGGTTTATTATTTACTTAACTTTACAGATTGTATCTCTATTTCAAGACCTAATAAAGATCGCTTTGATCACTGACTCAGACCAAACAGAGAAACATTGTATAAACAGTCAGTTTCCCATAGTTCCAGAAACATCTCAAAACGATTTCTTCATTGATCGAGATTTCTTCAAAGTCAGCATCTTTGTGGGTGTTTCTCTCAAGTTTTCAATCTTTGTTTTCTGTTCTAAAGTAGCTGCTTTGAATTATGTTGTCAAATTTTGACAGTTTTCAAGTTGACAAAGTCACGGTTGAGAGTGTCAACTTCCAGGCCCAGAGGGTAACCTTATCTACATTTCCTATAATCACTAACAAAGCCCCTCAAGATTTTGTAAATCAAGCTGTTCCGCAATCCGGAGTGGACTTGTTTCTTAACATTTCCAATGACTTGTTTTCTTGTTTGTTCCTTAAAGGGACAAATGTTCTTATAAATAAAAGGCAGGCATGAGCTTAAGACTGTCACAAGTTTATACTTGTGTTTGCCCAAGAGCTGCTTCCCTCCAAATGACTGAAAGTCAAGGCAAACTTTGCAAAAAAAAGTTATTTCTTGTTTTATGGATAGTACAAACTATTTTTCGCCTCTGATTTGCACAGATAGCTAGTTGACATGATTACATCCTGATCACTTTGAGGTTTGCACCTTTGACTCTTCTTTACATTTCCTTCTCTCTGTTTTATTAGCCCAGTCTCAGTTTTGCAGACAGGTCAGCTGGGTCATCACTGACTCGGGGCACTGAAGTTGTCTGGCTCTTGTTGAGACATTTACACATCTTAAAATATGTAGCTGTAACCTCTACAAGGACTCAGGCCTGCTGTGCAAAGATGACCAGAGCTCTTTTCTATAAACATCAGAGGTTACATGCCACCTTTATGTAAACCCTGGTTCACAAACCTGCTCCACTTTAACGCTAAGCTTCTGTTAGCAGACGTTGAGGGTCTTGTCAACTGATCCCATAGTCAGAATGAGAAACTAGTCTGGACAAGAAAGTGAGGTCTGAGTTACTGTGTAACCACAGAGCAGTGAAGAAAAGGGGGTCTAAACTGGTTTAAACAATGGATGACACCATGTAGAGAAAGGACAATGTATGCTGGGATTTAAGGTTGGGGATAAATCCTAATTAGAGGAAGGAAATAAGTTCCCACCGTTGGGTGATGTATTGTGTCTTAATGTATTTGTCTTGATTTCAGTAGAAAGAGGCATTTTTCTGTCTTTCTCTGATTGATTTTATTTATTAACATACTGGAGTTAGCCATATAACTTCTGGGACCAAACTGCCAATTCCATTATACTATTAATGTGCTATAAGATATTTTTAGACTATATTTCATCATTCTTGCTTATCACTTTAACAGTGTTTTTGAATAATTGATGTCATTGCAACATTTCATTTAATCCATTATCTTCTTGTATTTTAACTCTTAAGACCAAATTAACCAGCTTTCTTTTGGAATAATGAAATTAAATCACATGGTCAAACTTTTCTGCCACCAGCAATTACAACAGTTTGCAACTTCCAACAACTTGTTGTCCTATTATCATGTTTAAACAAAGCAACCGAGTCAAGAGGAACAAATTGCCCCCTCGCTTTAAACCACTGAAAGCATCAGTATTGTACACTGAAAGGAAAGGCTGCTGTAATTCTAAGGTGTAAGTCAGCAGGAAAGATCGCTTTTCAAAGCTGTGACAAAAGGAGAAGGAGGGGGAAGGAGGAGTCAGGAGAGGAAATATTGCCAAGGCAGCCAATACGAAGGACACCTCCTCCTGCTATCCCCCCTCTACTCTATTGAATGGGGCACTCCTCTTCACTTTAGCTCTCTGCCTGCTGAAGTGTGTGTGGATACAGTGCTGGAGAGTGTGTGTGTGTGAGGGGGCTACATGGACATGTCATAGTTCACTCTGGGAGCCTGAACAAGCTGCTGGACGTGGTTAAAACTTTACAGCCCAGGATGAGGACCCAGTTTGGAGTTCTATTTTTGTTGGCCCTTTGGCCGGTCCAGTCAGGTGCTTGGTTCTGGTCCTGGACTGGTACTACAGTTCTGCCTCCCACAGTGGAACCTGAGGGGTCTGGTAGTCAAGCAGGTAGTGGAGAACCACCACCAGACAGCAGTGCCAGGGCTGGAGCTGAGATCATAGATGAGGGGCATGAAGTTGCTAAAGTTGTGAAACCTTGGCACGAGACCACTGAGGCTCCTGGACTGACCTCTCTGTTACCTGCACCATATCTACGTGAACCTGCATCAGAAAGGGGAACTGCAAGAATTTCATCTGGAAATCGTGGATCTGGTAATAGCAAATCTTCTCTAAGGGGTATGGGTTCAGAAGAAACTGATCATTTAATTTTTACAGAAAATGTATCAGGACTTGGATCAGGGCTGGGGCCTGAATTTACACCAGACGTTGGACCTCCTCTTTGGTCTGGTTCTGAGTTAAGGTCTCAGTCTGAATTGTCAACAGAAGCTGGGGGATCTGGCTTTGAAGCACAAGGGACAGTTATGCCAACTGATTTTAGAGGGTTAGATAGTGAAGCCATAACTGTGTTAGAATCAAATGATCTGAAACTAGAAGGTAGTGCTGAGATTGTTCTTGACAGGACAAATGAAGGTCATGCCCCTGGGCAAAATCTTCATCAGTCAGTGGAAATACTTAATAGAAGTGAGGGAAATCTAGTATTTAACAGCAGCTCTAGTTGGGATGATAACATACATTTGTACTTAAATGGGAACTCAGGTTCAGGAGATCTCCCAACCCCAAATTTGGGGAGGGACTCTGCAGAAAATCTCCAGATATCTGAAGACAACCAACTAATGCATGTTTCTCAGAGTTCAGTTGAGCAGTCAGTAGCTAACAGAGAGACTTTACCCACCCAAGCACACCAGAGTCTGACTATTACAATGACCCAATCTCCACTTAATGACCCCAAATTTTATATTACCCAAACAGAGACGGCTATGAAAAGCCCAGACACTACTTTAAAACCAATTGCTGACCAAACGCAAACTTTTACTACTCCTCAGACAGTGGTTGACAACAAAACTGGTCCCTCTCAAACATCAGCAAGTGACCAAGAACCTAGCCAAGCAACTTTCATTGACCGGACAGCTGAGAGCCACCCAGAAATGGCTGAAACAGCACCACTGCAAGAATCCTCTCAATTGTTGCCAGACTCTGCTCTTCCTTTCTGCTCTTACATGGTGGGAGAAAGATTTGTAGTGCCCAATTACCTCAACCAGAGTAGTGTAGAAGAAGTTCAGGGTCTCCTAACAGAATGGTCATGGTTATTGAAGTCCAAATGCCACCATAGTTTGGAGTGGTTTTTGTGCCTTCTCTTGGTACCAAAGAGCGGCCCCGCGGCACCAGTGTGGCCCTGTCGGAGTTTCTGCGAGGTCTTGCGGGACAGTTGCTGGCCATTTCTGGATGAGGGACGCCTCCCTGTGGAGTGCCACACTTTACCTGATGAGCAGGATGATGGGTATCAATGCTTGTCAGTTAGTAACCAGAAAGGTAATCACTGGTTCAAATGAATTCAAGACTTGAGATTCAGTTTGAACCAGTTTTCAATATTCCCCTTACTACATAGTTTGTCTGGTGTTCCTCCCACTACCAAATATCCTTACCCCAAAAACTGACATTCAACCCTGTCAGTCCAGAAAGACATTAACAAGATCCCTAAGTCTTGGTTCTTATACAAAAAAAGCATGCTTTAAGATTGTGTATTCGTTTTTTAAAGACATTTCTAACAAGTGTGGTACCAGCACTCCTCAAGCTGTTGCATGCATGTTTCCCCGTCCTTTATTTGGCATGTGACTTCCTCCTGTAAGGGTATTCCAACACACACACATCCACACACACTGAACCGTCAGTTTCTGGCTCATTACCAAACCTATTGATGCATATTTCCCCGTCGAGGTAGTTCATTCTAAGGGTAATATTGTGCTCACATGTGGCTTTCTGCATTCTGTACTGCTCTCCCGTGTAGCCAGAGCATCGACAGACATGAAGTCCATCATGTTCAAAGAGTTCAAGTCAACTTGAAGCATGAAATGCCATTAACAAGGAAGAATTTTGAATACTTAAACAGCCTGATTGGAATAAGATAAGAAAACACAACTGAGAAAATGTTTTTACAAAGCCATAATTCAAAGGAGTAGGACACTGACATATAAAACAGTATTTTTCAGGCATGATTGATGTTTTTTTGTTCTAGTGCTGAGTTTGATTTATTCTTTTAGGCCTCATGAATCTTTTCAGTTTAAGTTTGACGCTTATCTTTTATTAACAACATTGTCATGAAACTCTGTAGATGATTTGGCATGTGGCATGGCATGTCTCCTCTGACAACAAGTGGCCTACGGGCAGCTTCTTGTGTGTTGCTGTCCAGGAATAAGCAGACAGACACGGTTGTCATGTATGAGAAGCAGTCATGTTTGCATCAGTGGTTTTGGGAGTTTTTGACAGTTGGCAAGTGACTGGGCATATGCTACCATTTCAAATGTGAAAGTTTGAAAGTACAAACACTTGTCTCAGTGAGGTCTCTTTGCTGGTGAGCACATATGCTTGTTGTAAATACTTGCTTGATTCGCATGCAAATAAAGTAATTATTGCATGAAAAATACTCTATAAGTTAATGTTGTAAACATGAATTTTCCTGGGGATGAATCAATTTACAATATTATCTTAATGTTTTTCTCATATTTGGCATGCTCCTTTTTATCAGGAATTCTATATAAAAACAGCTTTATATGTTTATTTAGATTTATAAATGACAGTAAAGAAATGATGTGAAGTATGCATACAACAGGTTGTACACATTTAGAAACTGAATAAAAAAGTGAAGATTTGGCAAATGAAGTGAAGAGAACCAAAGTGTAAAGAAGTTGTACAAAAGAGACAAATGTAAGTAACAAAAGGTAAAAACAACCAATGTAACAATCTGTTAAAACAAAACAAAAGCATCAGTGTTGCATTTGAGTTATTTTACAAGACTGAGAAGAACTCTGGTTACCTAAGAAATATGGGGTTAAAAGTTAGTCTCTTCATTCATATCACTGTTTGTTACTCGCTGAGCCTTTTTACAGTGCCGCTATCTTTTTGACAGCTGGCCTCATTGACAGACATGAGTGGACATGATGTCTTTGGCTACTCAACTAAGTGATACATCAGAGCCAGAACAGATCTGTATTCATTCTGGTACGTTTGAATTTTCATGCATTGGTGCATGAAGTAACTGTATTGCTTTTTAGAGGTTGTAAAGTTGAGGTCACCTTGACACAAACTTCGCTTTCCTTACTATGCCTATTATTTTTTGCATAACTTCACGCCTCAGTGGTTAGAAACACCGGAAGATAAGAGGTCAGGAGTTTTGAACAGCTCCATATTCCTGCTTGGAAAGCTCATAGAAAGATCCAGATACATTCAGCTGCTTTCTGACAGAAATAGACATTGCAAATAGACCTGAAGGGGAAATAAAAGTATGATCTTGTTGCTTCTACTGAGGCTGGTTCACCACACAGATGCACGTGTTAGATGAGCCTTAAGGTATATCTTTAGTGCTTTCAGTCACACTGGAGAGAGTGATGTATTTTTGCCCCAAATCTGGAAGATTATTGATAAACTCCTCAATCAATTACGTATTGCTCATGAGCATTAAACCCCCACTAAGTTTCTGTCTTATGTACATACCTCAAAGCCTGCGAACAAGTTTGCAGACACGAGAAAAGTAACACATAACAAGCCAAGGATAATTTGTCTCAGAAATCTACTGATGTTTGCCTTTGATATTTGTTTTCTATCATTAGCCGGATAATTTTACTGTTGGTTGTTTTATGCTAATTTTCTAATCGCACTATCTCTCCAATGTATGGGACATTTCTGATCTTTTCCACTTTCTGAAGCTGTGTGCTCGATGGGTAGGAGTGAGGCACATATCCTACTTTTGTTTCAGGCTTTAATAACTTCCTACCACATAATTTTGCTATAGTCTGTTATGTGGGAGTATTTTTTTAATACACTCTCCTTTTGTTGAAATTCAATACAAGCATCTTGAGAATTGAGCTAGAAACAGTGAAACAGATAAAGATCCCAGATTCATGTATGGAGCCTAAAGATGTGAGTATGTAAGGGAGTTTACTGTGGGAAGATGGCAGAGATATCACAGTGTGCATGGAAACTTTGTTAGAAATCTGTCAGATTTGATCCTTTTACTATGAGGGGGGCTGCCCCTGGAGTAGGACAGGATTGTTAGCACACAATAGCCCCCTTTAATGATGTTTTCCATGGTTACCAGTCTCCTGCTGGAAAGATGAGCAGTCATTCATATCAGGGTTCAGAGGTCAGCTGCAATTTATTTTGGTTGTTTCTTGGAGGTAAAACTATATCCTGTATGTCACCTCTTTATCGCTTTAGGGTATTTATTTGTAATTAAAGTAAATCCTGTTCCAGTTACCTCTGCGGTGGTCTGAGTACATGAAAGGATGCTGTCTTCTTAATGTAAACAACACTCCTTTGGTGGTATCAGGCTGTCTGAGGATATTTAGTCTGTGTTTTGTAGCTTGTACAACCTTTTGGTGGTCTGACACTGATTTGTACCAACACGGTTCTGTCGAGTGGAGATTGGTGTTTTGTGTCATGAGAGGAAAGCCCAAAGCTGCCTCCAGTTTTTGAGTGGGCCGCTTGCCAGGGAATCATTCTGAGTTGGCTCTCAGGAGGGTTCCAATTATGGGCACAGTGTAGTACAGCTCCTTTGCTGCCAGAAACTTGATTACACTCCCCCCCTCTTGGTTTGCGATGAGCTGGTACAAAACAAGAACTGATGAGACAGTGGTGTAACAATGAAACAGGGATAGTTCAAATAGTGAAATTCTTATTCAACCGTTTCTGAATGTGAACATTTGAAAGAGCTCTAAATCTTTTTAAAGCCATCCAAGTGTCACTTGCAGACATAATGTGTTGTCTTCCTGCTGTTGTCAAAAAAGCAACACAGACACGAGTTATGACGCTAGTAGCATGCAGTTCGGGTGTTGTTTACACACCTCAAACTTTGTTTCTTACAGGTAGAGAACTTGAACCGTATCATGTTACTCCTTCTCCCAAGGAAAAAAAAAAAGGGCAAAGCTTGTGGTAGGCCCATCTTCCTCTGTGCGGTTTGTGAATTACAGTCTGAGCCAACATGAAGTCTCCTTCCTGGCTTATGATGTGGGTTTTGGTTTGATATCTTTTCCGAGCATTCTGCATCATCAGGTCAATGATACTGCCACATTTGCCCAGAGGTTGGTGGAATAAACTGACAAAACAAAGGAAAACTAATGCAAGGTGATGACGCACAAAATACCCTGTGGTCAATTTATTTCCCTATGTAGTGAAACATGATAAATCACACCTGTAATAGAGCTTTTGGTTTGAAGGTTTTCTGTGATAGTTTTCAAGTTTTAGGTTGAACAATAAGGTCATAGTGCCATTCTTCTGCTGCTTTTATCAACAACTTTGGCATCAAAACTGAAATACTTTTGTCATATTCAAACATTTATCTTACTTTAGTGAAATCTTCTGGGTTGAACTGATTTCACAAAACACAAATCTTGGTTCAAGTTTCTTGTCTCCAGAGCTGAACTCTGACCTCCCAACACAAACCACCAACATCTTTTTCGCTGAGTGAGGTGAGAGATTATGAGCCTTGTCAGCAGGCCTCCAGGGATGTTTAAAATGGTGATGGAGCATAGTGAGAGGAAACATAATGTTTCTAGGATCAGCCAGATGGTCAAATGTTTTCCCATGGATAATACAGAATCCTGTAGCCCCCCATAAGTTGTATATTTAGTCTCACACTGTTTAAACATTCACACACTGTATATACAGCTTTATCAACAGGGCATCGCAAACTCTGGTATCCCTTTTTGGGGTGGCTGGAAATAAGAAAAAGTAGCTTTCCTGACAAGCCATAAACCAAACAAGAACCCCCTATCCATCAACAGTCCTTTTCTAAGCTAGATTGGCCTTGAAGCTGTCACTGAGTAACAAAAGCTATTTGGGAAACCTGAATTGAGATTGCACTTAAAATGCTAATGGTGAACCCTTGAATACCTCTTGATTTTTGATCTTTGAGGAGAGTGACTGGCCGGTCCTTTGCTGACAAAGCAGGCTGACTGAACAGAGCACAGCAAAAGAATTCCTTTACAAGTGGAAAGCAGGTCAAACCTTATTATTTGCTTTGGATTTGGTAATTAAGTAATTCCAAGTTTTCTTACATGTGCTCAAAGGGTCATGTGGAAGATCTACATGGTTTGACTAAATTAGATTTATTGTAAGCTGTGAAATTGGAGTTTTGTTTGATCGTCGTCCTCTTCACATAGTTTTGTCTTATCTCTGTTCAGTTCTTCTGAAAAGTGCACATCTGGTTTGAGTGACTGATGGCTTATGGTTGATTTTTTTTTTGTTAATGAGGGGTTTGAGAGTTGAGGAACATGAGGATGTGAAAATATCTGCTGTTCAATTGACAAACGCAGGAAAATCAGCTGTTTGGATAACAGGAGAGGGCTAGAAGAAGATGGTTAGATTACAGGAGATGTGCTTCACATTCCAGCCTTTTATAGACTTGGAAGTTTAATCTGCACAGAAATCAAACTTTAATTACAATCCATCCTCTTGTTACAAGAAGAAATTGCATTTTGTGCTAATTATGAAGAAAATCAATTACAGCTAGAGGAAACATATATCATTGCAAAAGTTTTCATCTGAAGCAATGTCACCCTCCGAACTTGAAACATTTTCAATAACTGCTCAGCTATGGTTCCAACTTAATAGTGGTCTTTCGTGTCAGCATCAGCCTTCATATAAGAAGGATTACAAATTAAGATGGTGTGCTTTCCCACATGATGGATTCCACCAGTGAATTACAACAAAGTTTGGCCTTTTTCAACCCCACCGCACTGTGGCAGAGACTGTGCACACGAGAGGGAGCTTGGTTCAGACATGTAAGCACAGGCCTGCTCAAGACCCTTGAGGTTTCTCATTCTGACTTTATCAGAGCAAACATCTGGTTGGCCTGATGCAAATGGCAGTTTATTGTTCGCTGCCGTCCATGCAGCCATTAGAGACTCAAGAGTCCATCTAAGGTCATGAGATGGACCACTGAGGATGGAAAACGTCATTTTTAGAATCAGCTCTTCTTCTTTTCCAGATTTTGAAACTGATGGGGGGTTATTGAGGTCTTTTTTAAGACTGAAAAAATGACTGATTGCATACATTTCTCCTACTGATCATATATCCAAATTTGTCAATTTCTGGATGGATATATTCGATTGCTGTAATTACTGGCATAAGTACTGATTAAACCATAACAATTAGTGCAACCTTATATGCATACATCACTAATGATGTGCAGTTATTACACTTTTTATTTCAAAGTGTTTTTCAGATTTGGATATCTGTTCCAGATGCTCGTAAATTTCTGTCATTATGATTGAGATTCATTGGAAGTTTAAGTTGCAATAAACTGTATGATGCATTAAGTGATGAACTGTTTTTATATATGACACTCTAACAGCTTCAGAGGGAGTCTGTATCTGCAACACTGGAAAGTATTTTTATTGCTTTCCTGTTACAGCTTGACTGGGTTCCCTGTTAGCTCAGATTCAAAAGAAAGCATCTTCAGTTCTCAGACAGCACGCAGCAACATTCAGCTGCTTGTGGTCATGCAGCAGTAAGCAGGACCTCGTTTTCAGCTAAACACCTCATGTGTTTATGCTCTTCACAAAGCAAAGTGCGGACCCCACTGAGCTCCAGTGCCCGCGACAGTGGGGAGGCTTTGAACCAAGCAATAGAGCTTGCACATTAACCACCAGGTGGTAAAGCAAAGCATTTCTTCAAAGCAGCAGACGCTACGTCAAGTGTTTTACCAAAACAGTCATTTTTCTTTCAGCACAAGGAAACATTACTTTTTGATCTGAAGGTTTTGACTCAAGTGGAGATGTAAAAAAAAAAAAAAAAGAAAGAAAGAAAATCCGCACCCTGTATTTGACACAACAAACATTGCCTTTTGTGACCCGTGTATGTCCAGAAAGCCTCAAATTATTATGCAGTGACCTCGCCAGAGTCACCCAGGGTGATGGAAAAGCGAGCAGAGATATGTAGGAGGCCCAGCTGTTGGTCCCTGCGTGCCCTCGAGCAGTGACATTTAGCAGCTGTCACTAAATTCTGTGAATGCTCTTGTTTCTGTGTCCTCAGGAATGAGACATAGACATCAATTGTTAAAATATTATTATTGGTCAGAAGTTAAAACTTGTAGAGAACATCAGGCTGAAATTTTATTAAGATGCTCTTGTTTATTTTGTGTGTGTGAGAGAGAGAGTGGGCTGTGTACCTTCAGTCTACACACCTTGACTGCAGAAGTAATCTTCTTTATTAATCTCTTCTCAGCCTGTCTTTTGCCTTTTATAGTGAAGTCAAGCCTTGTATTAGTCTAGACCAGAGCTGTTTAATCAAATATTTGTTCAGGCCGGATTTCAGTTAACTATTTAAAACAAACAAATAGATAAGATAACAAATACAATGGATATTTATTAACGCATCGCCACATCCAAAAGGGGATGGTGTCTTCGGACATTATAGTCTTTCAATGTGGAGTCCAAAATGCATTGGCATTTGGACTAAGCGGTAAAAAAATAAATACTTGTCAGTCCATGCGGGATTAACTCAATGATTTTCCTTGCCAATTTTTCATTTTGATGTTGGAAACTTTGCAAGAATTTGTCAGTGTTTGTAAAGAGGTTTTTCTAGCCGGACCCAAGTCGCAATCACTCGGCAGTTACTTTCAGGTGGCAAATTGGATATGGCTGATCTAGACATCATAAAACTGTTTCCCTGCAGTCCCTTGAATAGATTTGTTATTACAGATCAGCACAAAACAACATTACAGATCCATTGTGCTTTTGACTGGTTATTGCTTTATACAAGAAAGACACCAGCAGTTGCACCTGCATCAATCAGGCACTTTCATTTCAGTCAATTGCCTGCAGCCTGGTGGACCCTGGTCTAACATAATATCCTGTTATGCAGCCCTCCCTTCTAACAATCAATTATTTGAAGCTATTTTGTACTAACATCCTTTTCTCCCTTCTAGAGGAGAGTGGTGTCTCTCTCCTGCAGCTGATTGGGGATCCACCTCCAAATGAGATCACTCAGGTCTACGGCCCCGATAACAGCCCCGGTTACGTCTTCGGTCCCGATGCCAATACCGGCCAGCTGGCCCGCGCCCACCTGCCAAATCCCTTCTACCGAGACTTCGCCCTCATCTTCCACCTGAAACCCACCTCTGACAGGGGCGGCGTCATCTTCTCCGTCACAGACTCCTCTCAGCAGATCATGTATGTGGGAGTGAAACTATCAGAAGTGCAGGGCGGAAACCAAAACGTCATCCTTTACTACACAGAGCCCGACTCGCAGCGGTCCTACGAGGCGGCTAAGTTCCTTGTACCGTCCATGAGGGATACCTGGACTCGCTTTGCCTTCGCTGTGAGGGACGATAAGGTGATGTTCTACCTCAACTGTGACACAGACCCTCAAGTGATGCGCCTCGAGAGGTCGCCTGATGAGATGGAGCTGGAGGCTGGTGCTGGAGTCTTTGTGGGGCAGGCTGGAGGAGCTGATCCAAATAAGTTCCTGGTGAGTATACAGGCTTTTTTCCCCACAAAATAATGCTGAAGTCCATAAAATCAGGGTATGAAATCATTCAAGAGGAGGTACAAAAAACTATGAAGATATGTGTTGTTGATTTTTGTCAAAGGAAAAAAAAAGATTCTT
Source organism: Thalassoma bifasciatum (assembly GCA_008086565.1). Classification (NCBI taxonomy): domain Eukaryota; kingdom Metazoa; phylum Chordata; class Actinopteri; order Labriformes; family Labridae; genus Thalassoma; species Thalassoma bifasciatum. The sequence continues at coordinate 712,670 of RPOG01000144.1, forward strand.
GCACAGAGGCCTCAAGCTGGATGAAGTTTGAGGAAAGAAGAGTTTTCTGTTTTCAGTTCTGTTGCCACTCATGTGTAACATCTTGGCTGAATGACCCTCCTGTGATTTAATTGCTGAAATTGGCTTTTTCCAAACCACAACATAAATGTCTAAAACAGCTCTATATCTTCCTGCAAAAGGTCTGCAAATAATTAGAAGACCTCACAGTTGGGAATTTATTAACTTCAGTCATTTGACTGTTGTAAAACCGAGCAGTTGACCACAACAACTGTTGACCTCGGCAGTTAGAGGGTTGTAGGAGTTCACCCAGGGCTACCTGCATGAGAAAACATGTAACTCCAGGCATGCAAATTGAAGTTGAAAAATTTTTATGCAACCCTAGAGCAACTTAAGTGTTTAAAGAGGGGTGGCGGAGATCATTTGTCGTTATATTGTCTCTTATTATATCATCCATTTATGCTGAACACAGAGGACCCTCCTGTTCCCTTAATGAGACTAAAAGAGACAAAAAAGAAGTTTTTCCCTCCTGTTAATGCAAGAAACCCCCCAACAATCTATATCTACTATGTTTACACAACTTTGAGGAATACAATAGATTTCTATTTCCTGCAAAGCCCTTGTGTTGACGTTTTTAGTGCTTCTTCCAGCTGTGAGACATCTTCTTTTTTCCTTTTTTAGTACTATGTTTGGAAGCACTGCTCATTTTGTCTCAAATCTTTTTTTAACTATCTCTATAAAACAAAGCCATGTGTGGCTTTGCCTTGTGGTCGGATATTTTGTCAAACAGATTATTTAAAAACAGAAAAAAAGGAAAAAAGATTGTAACTGTGTGTCCTCTTTCAGGGATCGTTTGCAGTGTGACCACAACTTGACCCAAAGCTTGAGAGGTCTTGTGATTTAATTCCCAAATCAAATAAAGACTTGGCAAGCTGATTTTTGGCACCTTAACATAAACTTTAAATTTTTATAAGATGTACTCTAACTTCCCAACAAGGTTTCATTAAGTAAATATCCGTTTTACTTAGTATCAATCATAGTGAAGTGGTATTTGAGACTTTCTTGTGTATGACTCAAGATTTATCACAAGATCTGAAGCAGTTTGTCAGAAAAGACTATTACATGTCCACTGAATGTTACACAAGTTTGAAAAAAGGCTTCACCAGCATTAAAGCCTTTGTAGAGTCAGGGTTGGAATGTCAAAGAGCCTCTTCTATTTATCTTCAAAGCTCTCTTAAAAAGTCCATTTAACTTTTTTTTCTCAGCACATAAATGTGTCCTGAAGTGTGGACTTCAAATAACTGCAGCAGAGAAAGCACCTCCTCATACAGAACTAATGCTCCTTTGATAGACTGTAAGATAGCGTTCAAGCTATCTGTGTGAGTATCCTGTGTGGGAAACATGTATCAGATTGTATGTGTGGGACAGAGATAGTGGTACTTCACAGGCTCAGGCTATAACAGGAGACATCAGTCGTCTCTCTCATTACGTGGAAAGAGGGGATTCCCAAAAAATTTTTTACTGGCAGGAAGTTTATTGATGGGGTTCCATATTTGGACAGTAAAACATTTTGTGAGAGAAAAAGCGCTTGTCTTATATGACCATGAATTTTGTAGAACACCAAAACTGCATGTTCTTTTTCTACGACAGGGGGTCATCGGAGATCTGAGGGTGGTGGGAGACCCCCGTGCTGCTGAGAGACACTGTGAGGAGGACGAAGATGACTCAGATATGGTAAGTAACAAATCACTCTTTGTAAACACGAATACATGCAATTCTCTATGATCACAGAGACATAAAAGGTTGCATTTAACATGAGAAAAGCCTGTTTCTCAAGCAGGACCTCATTTGTGAAGCTATTTCCCCCCCTGCTAGGAAGCCCACCCTGGGTGCTCTTAAGGGTTTAGGCCAACATCAGCAGCTTTGCCTTGCTGTTATTAGACACAGGGGGGTGGATTGGATGGCATTTCTGCTCTTGTTTTCACTGTGAGCTGCTTGTGGGAAGATGCAAAGCTTGAACACCAAAGAGAAAGTCTACTCTGCTAAAATCAATTCTTGAACTGCAAAAAAAGGAGCTAGAAAAAAAGGGGAAAAAAGAATGTGAATAAATTGAACAATTGAAATTTTAGAAGCTCAAGTCATGGACTCTTACTGATCTGTTGTTCTTTTTCACCATTCTGCATCAGTGATAATCAATTATAACGTGAACAGTTAAGAGTCTGACACCAGCCTTCACTGACCGTGACCACCCACACATAAACACAGGTGCCTCACTGCAGCCCACCAGCAGGCTTCACTGTTATTTAGTAAAACATTGCCTTCACAGCTGCTCTGCTCTCTGAGACCACCAAAACCTTGTCTCCACTGACAGAAGAAGCATCAAGACTTTAACACTTGCCATCGTCTGATCTTTGGATGTTGTTGGGATGAGATGGGAAATCACACTCCAAGTGCAAATGACTGGTTTTTGATGTCAGGTCTTTTATCTCAAATGATGAGCTCACTCACAGCTGCAGTGTGTTTCCCATCCAGGGGACACATTTGAAGGGTTTAATTACCCTGAAGGATCGAGTCACAGAAGAGTTTTGTGTATAAAAGACTAAAAGCCTGATGATGGTTATATGCATTTGCTTCAACAAGAGTCTGATCATGATGGTGGCTTAAAAACACAAAAACAAAATAAGTCCAACTCTACAATTCCTTTGCAGCTGAAATGAGTTAAGCAAATACTTGAAGTGGACTTTTTTACTGACACAAATGACAAAAGGGAAGTGTGCACACCTGTTCATTTATTTAGAAAAAAATCAAATCTCTAGAGCGAGTTGATTGTGTTGCCTCTTTTTTGGAAATAAATCTTTGTTCTAAACAATCTATCACAGTGTTAATTGGAATTTTTTGTAACTCAGTATCTTTAAGTACTCAAAAGGGAGTACTCATACTGGAATCATCAAAAATGGTATCGGACATCCCTAGTCTTGATACTGAAACCAATTCCAAGGAAGCTTGGAATAGAAATTGTTGTTTTTTTGCTGCATGCAACAAAAGATTTTGAAAGAAAATCATCTTGTTATTTTGATATGACATTCAGACAAAAATGTTTTATTCATCTCTCCAGGCTTCAGGTGAAGGAAGCGGCTTGCGAGAAACTGGAGCTGGAAAACCAGCCAGGGAGAAACCTAGATGGACAGTAAGGAGCAGTTTTTGTTTTTCATGGGAACCATTGCTCTTTTAACAACACCACTTTCTTTCTTTCTTTCTTACTTTCTGAATAATTTTAATGATGAAGTAAACCTTGCTGGCAAGACTACATCGCTGCTTCTACAAACTGAGTCATCCTTGAGTTGGATAAACCCTCATGTCTCAAGTTACTTGTCATAAGTGAGCGAACATTCATCCCTTAAGAGAGATTAAAAACTGCTGAGTTGATGTCTGGAAATTGAGACGCTCCTGCAGTATACATTTAGGGACAAAGACAGAGTCTGCCCTTGTCAGAGATGGGGAAAAAAATAACCTTTGTGAGTTAAAAAATGGGGTTGTTAACATAAGTTGGTTGCTCTCCTAGAGAGGACAGTCAAGACAGTCTGCAAAAAGAATTTTCAGGTCTAAATCTTATTTTCAACCCAGTTCCTCCCTTCAAGTGATAAAACAGCAGAAGTTTAACCTGATGGCAGATGAGGTGTGCTTGGAAAAATGAAGTTCATATGTTCTACATGCTGACATTTGCATTGTTATTTTACCTTACACTTGCATACTTGTTCTTTTATTCCACTTATCTTTTAACTGTCATCCCTGCAAATTTTGTAAATTATTGCATGTACTTGTCTGATCTTTCAGTGCCTTCCGTGATCTTTCTTTTCACACTCGCTCTATCTACCTCTCTTAGTCTTTCTGTCGTCCTCTCTCTGCTTTCTGTCTCTCTCACACTCACACACAATCAGATTCCACAGACACCCACTCACATCCTCCCACTCTCAGAGATAGCGGACTGAATTGTAGCTCAACCTACTGCACTGCCACTACTGTGCGTGCATGTGTGCGCTCCCTCTCACAATTATATGGGGAGTCAGAGAAACCAGATGTCAGTTTGGACCCGATCTGATCCAAGTCAGAGGCCCCCCGCCTCCAGGCTTTGTTATCCTGACTGCTTTCTCCATTAACAATGTACAGGAACTGACAGAGGTGGAAAGACAGTTAGAGAAGGAGTCAGAGAAGGCGTCTCTACATCCAGTCGGAAGTCTCTCCGTCATTACTGCTTCTCCTCTGCCTTGATAGCCTGAAACCTTTACAAGGGACCTTCCCATCTGTTCAGTAGGCATTTATTAGCATCATGTAATATGTAATGTAAAACACAACAGCTGGATTCTAATGCCTACCTGTTGCAATCTTTCCATCTGATGTCTACTCATAGAAAAAGAAAAAGAGCCCACACTTTGTACTATTGTCCAACCAGTGCAATTAAGGCAAGTCTGGGCAGAAACGCGTCAGACTGGGGGAGTCGTAGAAGTGAAACTTTCCATTTTGTCATGCTGGAATTCATGGTGATAGATGGTAGAGCTAGTCAGTCATCCTTGACAGTGCCACTGTGGGAATCCAAGTGCCCCCTTCAGCAGGAGGCCTTAAGAGGAAGTGTTTCAAAAAGAGGGTTTAGCTGGGGGTGATGCAAGTGGTTGTGAGATGTGGATAACATCCAGTTGGCTTGAAAAATTACTTTGAATAACTCCATGGATTAATCTGAAGGTTATAATCAGAGATACAAGACTTGCTTCTTGCTTGGGTTGGCTTTCTATGAGACTCTTTACTTGTTAATTTAAGTTTTGAAGACCCGAGTGTGCTCAAAGTCTTAATTTAGTCTTTTAAAGCCGTCATCAGTAGCAGAACAATCATTTGCACATTTCAAGCTGAAGATAGAGGTAGATGTAAAGTGTAAATTCTGATTTGAAGGTCATTACCATATTTAGGGTACTTTCCTTGAGCAATTGAATGTCTTGCATTTTGTTCCAGGTTAGTCCAACAGATTCTAACTTTATATTTTGAAATGTAAAGGCTGTTTAAGGTTTAAAAAGTTAAGCAAAGCAGAAATGAAGCCCAAAGTATACAATAAAGAGTTACCAATGGAGACATGTCTGGTACCTTTAAGTATTGAAGCACTGCAGTGTTTGCGTAAAGGATTTTTACTAAACCCCAATTCCTCCGTTCAGAGCAGTCAAACAAGCTAAACCCAGTCATTGCACTGTATTTATTTTACAAACTATAAAATAATATGTGCATTACCTATAGAGTTTACTTTGTCTGCCATCCTAAAGCCAGCAATGAAACAGGCTGCAGAGGCGGGATGTTTTCACTGCCAAAGGAGCTGCATACCTGTTTGAAGATTCAGGGGGTTATGTGGTTCAAATCCATCAACACTTATGTTCTAAAGATCAGCGCCTCCCACCTGTCAGCCACAGCTTTGATGGATAGTTTGAGGAGTGAAAATAGGGTATTCTATAGCACATTAATATATATTATCAACTCAAGACAGTCAATATTGGTCTAGCCAAATTCTTGGCATATCCAGAGCTGTGAAACACAGCAAGGGAGAGAAGTTTCCCAGTGAGTAAACGGGTTAATTATCAACACTGGCTTCACTTATTCCTTCAGCTGCCCCCTCCGCTACATTCTTTATCCCACCCTGTCCTGGATTCCCCAGGTGACAATATGAGGTGTGTCACCAGTGACGAATGATTTTGGCCGCTTGGGGGTGTTAGCATTATTCCTTCTCTAGTCTCGTTTTCACCCAGAGGCATTTTGGAAGCAGAGGGGATCCCAGCTCCCCCGACCATCCCCTTCTCCTGTCGTTTCTGTCTGCCCTGCCAGGGACTGTAAATCACTGAAAGACTGTAGGCTGAACCTTAGTCTGTAAACCCACTTTTTAGAGAATACAAAAAAACATTTCCAAAATCAATAAAGATTAGGTTCAGTAAGTCATTTCAACACCATTTGATTTATTTATCTATTTTTCCTTCTTAAAGTGGTGGTTCAAAAACAGCTAAACATGCTCTCACTGTCTTTGACGGATCAATGTGGAGTTAGTTGAGTAAGTGGTCCAAAATAAGCAATAAAAGTAGTAACAGATATGAACAGTCAAATGAGAAGTAGCCTCACTTTGCCATGTAACAGTCACATTTCTTTAACTAGTGCAGTCGCCCTCTGCTGGATACTAGATGAAATGCAAGTTTATTACACTAATTCAGGCCTCATTTTAGACCTGGAGAGCTCATCCACTTCTCATTTAGTCCACATCAAAAAAAAGTCAAACAAACATTTACACCAACTGAAGTAGATACTAAATATTATATCCTGAGTGTGATTTTGACATGTTACTGCAGGCTTGATCCATGTGAGTTGAGGTTTTCTGCAATTGTGAACAGTTTTGAAATGAGATGTCCAACAGTGATCAACTAACATTAACTGCAGACGCCAAAACTGCAAAAAATCCAAACAAGATGCATGGAAAGAGTTCAGTTTCAGAATTTGAACGTTGATGCCATTATGTTTTAAAAATGTCCTTAACTTCAGCAGGAAAACATTGTTAGACAGAAAGCTTAAGCTGCACAAACTGTAAACAATATTGTTGATGTATCTAAATGTTAACACACTGCAGAGGTATGAGTCATTTTGGGTTTGTTTCAAAATCATGGGAACCATCCTGACTTTCTCACATGCATTGAGGGTTCTTGGATTTGTTATAAAGATCTCAGCAGAAGAAAAGATAATGGTCAGTGCAATAAATTGTTAGCTGTCGTGTTTTGTTTTTTTTTAAATGTGTCTGTTTCATGAATTTTCTTCTGCAGACTACTCCACCATCTTCTCGACCTATTCAGCAGCCACCAGTGATAAAGAAAGAGGAAGTAACAGTCTCAAGAGGCCCCGGTGAGTTTATCGACTTATTTACCCATGAATAGAAAAAAGAAAATATATTTTTCTTGATTGAAATGAAATACGTTTGTGTTAGTGTCTTCTTTTCATAAGTGTTTTGTACTGAGTACCTTGAATCTGCCCTCGATGTTCAACAAATTTATAGTCTATTTTTTACTGAGATGGGGGAAAAAGTGTTGTAGCCTCACATGTTGAAACGTGACTTAGCTCACCTGTTGGGTATGGCAGGCAAAATAATGACAGCTCGGGTTGTTGCAGAGTTCATATTCCTAGAAGAAACAGCTCCTGATGCCTGGCCTTAAAAACAGATTCACAGACACATGTCTCCATCTAGTGGACGGATAGTTCAATGCAGTGTAGAGCTGGAAGTTCCTAGAAGTTAGATGATACTTTGTTCGAGGAGTTACAATTTTTGCAGAAATATACAAAAATGAATCTTAAATCGAGTGCTAAAATACTCAAAGATAAACTTAACTTGTCTGACTAAGTGATTAAAAAGTTGGGCAAAGCTATTTTTTTATATTAACTACCCAGGTAGTGCAGGTTAACAAACATTTTCACTGTCTGTACATATTTCCTTGTTCCTATGCCTTTTCTTTAAATGTCTCGTCTAAAAACACATCAGAATATTTGCTTTAAAAAAACAAGATATCAAAGTATAGATCTATGATAAGCAATGCACTTTTCCATCTAGATATCTTTCAGTTTTTGGTACGGACTAACTTAGCTGGAACTCGAAAGCCACTGGTGGTCAAAGATGGTGGTGTGGGGAGCACCAAAAGCAGGCTGATTTAAAAAAAAAAAAAAAAACGTCTTAAGATGATACAATGTGAAAAAAGCTTACAATACAACAAGTCGTTAAGCAGATGCTTTTTTTCCCCCAAAGTGACATCAAACATTTAGTCAGAAACCTCATAATGGCTTCATTATCAACATTTTATTGAATTGTTTTTTCAGCTGACCGCATAATTAGGGAACATCAACTCTTAATCTAAATTCAAAGATGCTTTGTGACAGTTTGATGGCATATTTTTGGACTGTATTAATCATCATTAAGGGACACAACCACGAGGGTACGGCTGACTGGAATAACATATTTTTGTCTGGATATTTGGACCATCAAGGGTCTTGCATTCCTTGTAGGGATAAATGAGAATATTTCTCAAGTATGTTTGACCAGATATGAAAACTTAATTTGCCATTTTAGAGCTTAAGGTTTAGATCCTAGAGACTAATATCACTCTTTATTTCGCACTGTGTTCAGCAATCGACTCCCGGCAGGTTTCAGTTCCTGTGGAGTCCAGACCCGGTCTTCCTGGGTCACCAGGTGGGTCGAGGAAGTAAAAAAAAAAATATGGAGACCAGCATCACAACATCCTGTGTTTATTTTCCTTTCCACTCTCTGGTCTGGTGTTCAACCATGTGTGCTCCTCATGCAGGAACTCACATGGATTTCAAAAGCACACAAGCTAAAGAATGCATGAGACTGTCATCTTCGAGCTTTTGAATTCACGCTGGGTGGTGGACATGTTGGAGGGATGAAAATGTTGGGCTGGTCTGGCTGTAATCTTTGTGTAGAAATGTGCAACAAAGGAATCACAGGAGAAGCACAACTGGAAGAGGGAAAACTTGGATAACTAGGTAAAAAGGATGGTAAAAGACTTTTGTAAGGACCCCCATAAAGTCTTTTGCACTAAATGGAAAGAAGTGGGTGAGCAGGACTGGTATTGCAAATCAGCTGAACCTATTAATGCTCTGATGTGGAGCATAATTTTTCCTTCAGTGGATGTCACATTCTTCTTTTACATAAGTTAGTATATTTCCTTGACCTAAAAAACATTCAAAAGATGCCATGTTTTGATACCCATGTAAGGCATAGCTACAGAATTGAAATAACAAGACCCAATGAAAGTAGACCTTAGGTATAAATGGTTTAAAGTGATTCCAGCAGCAGCAGCATGGTTGTGCATGCATGTGTGGAAAGATGTATACAGTAACCATCTTGGACCATGACGTGGCCTTTAAGCTGATGCTGCTCACACTGGGTCTCTGGCTCCATCAATCAGAGTCATTTTATTTCCCTCTGTCCTCATCTCCTTCCTGTGGGTGCAGGAAATGTCATGTGTATTGTTTGGGTTTTGGGAAACAATCATTCATCATTTTTGAAAGGTCTTTTCATGAGGCTATTAATGACTTTGTCTCTGTGGTTGATTTCAGGGCCAGAAGGGGCTAAAGGAGAAAAGGGCGACCGAGGAGACAGGGGAGAGAAAGGAGACAGGGGTCCGATTGGGCCGAAGGGAGAATCTGGCTTCAGCTCCAGCTCTCGGGGTGGAGCCCGTGGAGAGAAGGTCTGAACCTTTATTTTTAGGTTGTTGTGGTACTGTCTGGAGCGACTCTATCAGATAAACAGATTTGGGGTAATGATGCATGAAAATGCATTAACCTAATTTATCTCTGAAGGTTGCAATGGGCAGTGAGTTACTTAGTTAAAGAATTCAGAGAGTAAAATAAAGGTTAGAGATGTTTTACAGTCCATGAGTGGTGCAGTAAAATGTCCTAAAAGAACACAGGGGGGAGCTGTAAGCCCTAATTTCACATTAGGGTGCACTATTATCTCACACATCTTATCGATAAAGACATGTACGTCTCTTTCACTCTCTTTCTATTCATATGTTTCATTGGGGAAAATTTTAATCAAAATAACTTAACAGTGTAAGGTGACAGAGGCAGGCCACACGCTGATTAACAATTTTCTTTTCCTTCTCTCAAGACAGGGTTTCATTTTAATGTTTAAGTCCAATACTGTAAAATTCAGATTCAACCTACAAATGTACATGCATAGCTTTAGTGAAGAATTAACACAAAAACAAGTCACTCAAGACAAAATCTTGTTGGAAGTGCTCCCCAAATTTTTTGGAGTCAAATTTACAGCAGTCTCAAAATGTTTTCTGCTCAGATAAACTGTTCTAAAACACCACAAGAAAAGCTAATGACTTAAAACTTCAATCACGATGACAGTAAATACAGTTAAAAAAATGGAAGAAGATGTAAGTAACTTTAGATCTTTGTGTCAAATGTAAAGGTTTACCCAATGATTTGTGACTACCTTCAACATTCAAGCCATTTCCCCTCCTCATTTTGCAGTTTAGCAGTGATATATTCCACTCCAGTCATTTAGGCTGTTGCAGACATCTGTTCTTTCTTCATTGGTGTTTTTTTAGATATTTAACTTATATATTTTTGTCCTGAGCTTTTTCTGCTTGGAGGACATTTCATTTTTAATTACTACCTTTTTGTATTATTCACATGTACCTATACCGTGATACAGGTGTTAAGTTCCCCAATGTTAAGATGGGAAAATAACTTTCGACATAATGGAGTTTCAGGTCAAATCAGGCAGCCAGTGAAGACTTCTTGCACTAAGTTCAAACACTTTCTTTTTTTGTGTTTAGGGGGAACCAGGAGAAAAAGGATCAAAGGTGAGCTCGGGACAAAGTCTTCTCTGACTTCTTTGATTTGTGTCTCCTTGTAGCACAGTTTTTTGAGCCTGGTCACATTTTATCAACCTTGCAGGTAACAATCTCTTCTACCAAAGTGATTCCAGTGTTCATCTGTTTTCTTTGATCCTGCTGCTACAACATCAAACATGACTTTAGATAAGTGGTATAAATTGTATCTCCTCATCTAACTCTGGAGTTTCTTTATCTTCAGGGCTCTGCAGGCTTTGGGTACCAAGGTACGAAGGGAGAGCCAGGTCCAGAAGGGCCACCTGGTCCACCAGGCCCTCCAGGACCTGCCACTGAGTATTCAGTTGGCAGTGATGGCGCAGTTGCTTCCAGAGTCCCAGGACCTCGAGGACCAGCTGGACCACCGGGTGCTGCTGGGCCCCAAGGACCACCAGGAGCTGATGGAGAGCCTGTGAGTAGCGTTGCAATGCATTCACAGTATTCACATGGTGCTGCAGTTGTTGACCTGAACTTAGTAGTTTGTTTTTGCTTTCTATTGTGGCGCACAGTATCACCTGCTGTAAAACACCTCTGCTGTTCTCTGATGGGTTCATTCAGCTTCAAAACCATACATACGTGGAAGGCGAACCCATGCTGTCCATTCTTAATACAGTCTATTGTTAAAGCATGTAGAATGAAGTAAAAACATAAAATATTTCAGAAATATGCATGGCCAGGTCAGAGTGTATAAATATCCTGAAGACAGAAAAGTTTTCAGACAATTTGTTTATTCATACTTTTTGAACTTGCACAGGGGGATCCTGGTGAGGATGGGAAGACTGTAAGTTATTGATTTACCCGCAAAATATCAGTCAGAACACAAAACATCTTGAACTTGAAAAGACCTTGATTTTGATTTTGACACGAAATGACAGAGAAGCCAGTCTAAACTATACAAAAATGTGTCTCTTTCCCACAGGGTCCTGATGGACCTCCAGGATTTCCAGGGACCCCAGGAGACCCTGGACCTAGAGGAGAGAAGGTGAGATGCTCTGTGACTATTGTTGAATCATATCGAGACATCATATTTCTGGAATTACTATGCATGGGAAAAGTCACTGAGCCTAAATAAACTGAAATCTTGTGCTAACAGGGAGATCGTGGAGATGGTCAACCTGGCCCCAGGGGACCCCCAGGACCTCCAGGACCCCCAGGACTAGGAGTCAGACCTGTGAGTGAACATTAGCCTTGATCACATGCTATAATGTGGCAGCAAATCAAATATTTATCAACACAACACTTGGTGATTTGTTTTACTCTTACTGTTTTTCTTTCTGTTTCAGACTTTTGTCGACATGGAGGGTTCTGGATTTCCTGATCTGGATTCCATCAGGGTGAGAGATTTCACCTTTTTTAATTAAGTTTGGATCTGAAAGAAGACATAACTTTTTATCTTACTGATTGTTCCCAGAATCCTTAAACGTCTCAAAATTCAAATTCAAAAACTGTCAAATTTCATGTGCCAGATTACACTGTATTTCATTTTTATCTTTTCCTCTCTTGTTTCAGGGACTTCCTGGTCCACCAGGTCCTCCAGGTCCCCCTGGGCTCCCTGGTCCCTCTGTAGGAGGCACGGTATCTTCTTCCGGGGCATTTGGTCCTGCAGGAAGGGACGGGGCACCCGGACAACCAGTGGGTTTCTATTTTTATTTTCTATACCATAGCAAATCAAATAAACTTTGGGACCCATCCATCAGTCTGAATCATGATTTTGTTCTCGCAACCATTTTAAGTAACATTTTCTGGATTATAGGGTCTACCTGGTTTACCTGGCATTGATGGCCCTCCAGGACCCCCTGGTCCCAAGGGGGAAAAGGTAATCACTGAAATATATTCTTTTGTGAAGACTTACAAAAGTAGTTTTGTACATTTGGAAAATTTCAGTTTGAAAACCTAGGCCACAGAGCTTCAAAATAAGTTAAAATGTGTGAACATGAGACCTATCTGCTTAACAACTGCACATTGTAAGAGAAATTGAAATTTCACTGTCACCTTCAATGATGTGGTTTTATTTTGCACTCTAGGGTGATTCAGGTGAGCTGGGTCTTCCAGGAATCGTTGGAGCAAAGGTTTGTATTTCATTAAAATCTTCCTCTCAGATTTTATCTTAAAGTCATTTCCCTTCGCAGTGAGAGCCACATTTCAGAACAGTACCACCAAGGTGCAATGGTGTACGTTTAATAAATGACACATACGCTTTTATCCAACTATCCCTTTTCTCTCCCTATTAATTTCTCCAGCCAAGCCCATACTTTTCTTTCCTCTCCAATCTACTGCCACACTTTCCTTCCTCTTCCTGTCTTAAGTCTTCCAATCCTCAGGTAACTGGAGTCCAGCACTCATCAAAAGGGATTTGTGACTTAAAGTTTAATCTGAGTGCTGACTGTGGTTTGGTTTAACGTTTGGTGACGTCAAGAAATGGGTCCTAAAACAACAGCATGGATTAATTTGACTAAAACTGTTCTTTTATATCACTGCACTGATAACAAAATTACTGCATCACAAGTTTTAGTAGCTGTGTGCTGGATCCATATGACACTTATTTCAACAAATCTTCATCTTCCTTCCTGTCAACTTTATTCAGGGTGATTTTCTGCATTTGCGCTCTTTTACTTCTCACTTTTGTACTTGATTCTGATTTATTTCTTTTATACAATCCTTCAGGGAGCCGCTGGGAACGATGGTTTACCAGGAACTCCAGGTGAACCAGGGCTGGCTGGTCTTCCTGGACCCATTGGACCAGTTGGGCCACCTGGGCCTCCCGGACCTCCTGGACCAAGTTACCGTGTTGGATTTGTAAGAGTTTTCTTTTTAAAAAACACCTTTTTGCTAAGTTTTTCATGAAAGACATTGATCCAGGGATAACTGGTTTTTTCAAAGAGTTCTCTAAGAAGAACCCAGAAGTTCTGTCTGTTGTTCATGAAATTGTTTTTTTGTAGGACGACATGGAAGGCTCTGGTGGTTTCTCAAATGGACTTCCTGGCGTAAGAGGACCTGAAGGAAGACAGGTCAGTAAGTGGGGCAAAGACACGTCAGGCAAAGCAAGGCACTTACGGAAAATTCACCTTCACCTTTGTGAGTTTGAAACTGGGACATAGCTGACTTTGCAACTAACCAACATGTTTGTTGGTTGTTTTCAGGGCCCTCCTGGCTTGCCTGGACTTCCAGTGAGTATCTTATTTCTGGCAGATTGCATCTTGATCTAACCTACTTGATCTCTGTTTTCAAGCAAATTATTGAACCAAATGTTTTTTTTTCATTATGTAAGCAAAATATATAACATGAATATTTGTTGATGTTGAGAAAATGACAGGCACCAATAGATCTTGGCAATCATGTTTGCAAAGGGTTGTATTGTATGTTTACAAGACGAAGACGAGCAAAGCAATGGGTTAAAGTTTGTCTATCAATGAGTTTTTGTTGAAATGCTCCTTTACAGGGTAAACCTGGGTTCCCTGGTTTACCAGGCCAGAAGGGCCAAGAAGGTCCTGTTGGACGAGATGGTCAAGCTGGGTTGGATGGTTTCCCTGGACCTCAGGTAAATATCAGCATTTCTTCTTTCAGTCTTACATTAATAAAGTTTGACAGGAGAAGTGACATAGTTTCTCAAAACATAACAAGGAGATAATTATTGCTCTGAAATGTATCAGGACAAGCCAGAGTTATAATTATATAGAAAAAGATCCTTGGACCAAGTGACTTTTTCAGTAACTTTTGTAGTTTCCGATGGTACCAGGAAGGTCCTTCCCCACTTTTCATATAAAAAAAATACAATCTTTTCAAATGTTTCCCTTGATTAACTCAAACTAATGTACTAATTTATTGGATTCAGTTACCGTATAAGCAGACTGTCGGCCTCTAATGGAACAGGTGCTGAACAAAAGGTGAAAGCCTTGGATCAATCTTTTTTTATTTTCATCCTGTTCACAGGGACCAAAGGGCGAAAGAGGAGACAAAGGAGAGAGGGTGAATATCAATTTAACCTTGAATATCTATTCAACCAATTGATAATGAATTGCTATCCAGTAAAACAAGACTAAAAAGTTGGCTCTACTTTTTACCTTGTTGTATTTTAACAGATATTTTTATTTCAATTACATTTAGATATGAGGCATTCATTGATTGATTTCTGTAAACCCCCCTTTATCTTTTTAGGTGCTTGATTCATAATACTTTGGTTGCCTTTGTGTACGTTGTTGTTTTTAGGGTGAATCAGGCCGAGATGGAACTGGACTCCCAGGACCACCTGGTCCACCTGGAGCACCAGGACAAGTCATCTATCAGATATCTGGCCATGTGAGTCACATGAAACAAGCATAGCATTATTAGGTAGACAAATAAACTGTGTTCATAAGAGTGAAAGCCTGCTCTGCTCTTTGAACTCCTTTCTGAAAACTGAAACTACAATCTGAACCTCATCAGTTAGGCAGACATCTAAACTTTGTTCTGCTTCTGTCTCCACAGCCTGATGGCAACGTTGGAAGTGCTGGACCTCAGGTTTGATATTTACACTCATACACTGACACAGACCTACAAAGAAACAACTCTGGTTTAGTGCTCTTTAAAAAAAATGTGATGAAACTTTACACAGGTCTTCATATCACAACCAACGGTCATTTTATTATATGAATTAAAAGTCACACTAGTAGTGTAGTGAATCGACTCCAATATTTGTAAAGATCCATGAATGAGATGTTATAACATAGATGCACAGTCTCCTATTTTTTGTGGCAAACATCTATCAGATATTCATGACCTTGTAATTATTGGTGTAGAGGCAGCTGCCAACTCAGACATGACACGGTCTAATACCACATAATGAAATGCACAATTAACTTGTCCACTTCTATTTTGGGGAAAATACTGACACACCATTTAGGACAGGTGTCAGTGATGACAGTCGATATTTAACACATCAAAGCTTTTCTCCAGTGATAAACAACAAATGGATAAATATTATTTGAGGTAATTATTAAACATCGATCTTTACCTTTCATTCACACAAAAGAAAAGCTGCTGCGCATATCACACAACTTACATTTCACGTTCATGTATGTGTGGTACTTCACAATTTGAACTCTGTAAATAAGTATTTCAGTACCAGTCAGATTAGGTTCTCAATTAAAATGTGTTGTGTTTGCTCCATAGGGAGGACCTGGTTTGCCTGGGCAGGCTGGATTCCCTGTAAGTCTCCTCCAAAGAATTCTGTGTGATACTTCTTTTTGAAATAGAAGAAAATGTAAATCGCTTGACTTATTTTTCAGCCTTTTTCCCAGCATTCTGATTTGTTTTACTTAAACTCCAAATTCACATTGCTTACTCCACTAGAGCTAATTTTTGATGACAACTTAGTATTTACAATCAGTTTGCCCCAGCTCGAGCTCCATCCCTGGATACAATTTTGGCTTATAAAAGTCAAGCTAACTGGATCTGAGTGGCTTTACAATGGTCGTCCCTGAACCACATCTTGGTCCATCTAAATTGGCATCCAAAACGTCTCATTCCCTAATTTCCACAATCAATATCTAAACAGCAGTTTACTCAGCAGTTTAGAAGCTGCACTGTGGAAACACTTTAATGGAATGGCTGATGGTGTTGGCTTCAATTGATCCATGAGAACAAAGATTTCCCCACTGCCAGATGACTGTTACTCTGACCTCCAATAAGTGAATGAATCTTCTTTTTTTGTCTCTATCTTACAGGGTCCCATTGGACCAAAAGGTGACAGAGGAGAACCGGGTATTCCAGGCTATGCTATGAAGGTAAAGTCTTAGTTGCTCATTTATTAATTAAACTGCTTATCATAATGAAGCCACTGCTGATGATAATTCTGTATTGTCTTCTTGTTTCTTTTTAGGGTGAGAAAGGTGAGCCTGGCTTGGTTATTGGACCTGATGGAAACCTTCTTTCTCTGGAGGGCTTGACGGGTCTGAAAGTGAGTCTTGCTGCCTTTAACTTTGTGTTTGAAGGTAACAGTTGTTCCTTAAAACTAATCAACCCGCTTTATCATGCATACAGGGAGACAGAGGGCCTGCTGGACCTGTTGGACCCCCTGTGAGTGTTAAAACATCTTATCTTCGAGGTCCATGGAAATGAAGTTGTAAACTAATGTGAAATCTAGCACAGTTTTGAGCCTAATTTACCTTGATTGTGTGTTTTAGGGTCAGTATGGACCCTCTGGACCTAAAGGTGAAATCGGAATGCCTGGAAGACCTGTAAGTACCGTCTTCGGTGGTCTGATGTAGGTGTATATAAATTTAAAAACATAATACTACAGTGTTTATACTAACCATCATTTTGATATACTGACATATCTCATTCATTTCAAGCACAGAGTTTCCATTTTTCCAAGAGAAATATTGATTGATAGCTTTCTCTCCTCAGGGTCGCCCTGGTGTAAATGGTTACAAGGGTGAAAAGGGAGAGCCGGGTGGTGGTTCTGGCTTTGGCTACCCAGTAAGTGTTCATGTTCTTCTAACCAGGGCTTTTGATTCAAAGGTGACATGACAGTGGTGGAATTTGAATCAGACAGTTTGACATAATCTTACATACTCGGAACCCCACGAGCCATGCCAGTGTGTCACAAACAGCCTCAAATTCCACAATAAGATTTAAGTGTGACCTGTCTGTGACCTGTACTCTGTCAGAACAGAGTTGATTGAGGCTAGCCTGACTTTTGAGCTTAGGATTACACATCTACAACTGACTAGAAAGAAGGAGGATTTGAGTTTGTTAGCTTTTTAGCTCACTCACTCGACAATGTGGTGCTAAAGTGATGGTTTAGCTCGGCTAACATTCATACAGCCTTTTTGCATCTATTCAGATTTTTCTTTTCTTCAAAAAATGTATTTCTTCTGTACATATAAATATGTTTTTTCATTGATTGTTGTCTGTTGCACTAAGTTGCACAAATACTATTTAACAAGAAATAAATGCCAAAGGGCAAATTCCCCCTCGGGGCCACAAATACATCTTATCTAATCTTATCTTGCCTTATCTCATACAAATGCAGTGTTTACTGGTATTTGTCGTACCCTGAGACTTTTAAGTTTTTGTACATTTGTGGAGGATCCTCCCACATTTTTAGTGCCAGAATCACAATGCAAAATGCTGGACAACCTTCAGAGTTTCAATCATTATTCAAAAATCATGGGAAGGACATAAGATATTTTGTGTAGGTAAACTATGTTTGTGTTGTAGCTTCTCTTCTCTGGGGTTTCGATGTGTTTGCTACCTTCCTTTTTTAATTAAAATGAGTGACCCCCTCCAAGTGCCACTGTAATAAATGGTTGGAAAAATAGTGTGTGTAGATTTACTATTCCTTGGTGAATGCATTCTTTCAGAGAGCATCTCAAATCTAAACGTAGCTGTAGATTGCAGAGACCAGCAGTGACAGTCAAAACAGACATAACATGAATCGAAAGGAAGAAAAAGTGATAACCTTTGTTTCTTTTAGGGAGTTCCTGGCCCACCAGGACCACCTGGACCCCCAGGAGCCCCTGGACCAAATTCTGATCGCTTCAATGTGAGTAAACAAACTTCCAGACCTCTTTCTTTTAACTGGATACTGAGAAGTAAGGAGTTAAAGTTGTATTAATGAGTAGATTGAGACATAAGTTTATGTCCCTTGTGTTCCTCTGGCTGAACCAGATCATCTTAGTGTCTTTAGGGCAGAGAACTCGTCATAATCTACTTCTTGTGATATTCTGCATAATTTACCACAAACTCAATACAAAACTTTTTCTGTGCTGCTTTGAACTCCTGAAGTGACGACTGCTTTTTGTGTTTGCAGCGCTACGATGACAATTCAAGGAACTACTACGGTATGACCTCCAACACACCATTTGTTGTTTTAGCTCATAAAACATAATACTGAAAGATAGCGGAGGATCAAAATGAAGAAGTGAAGTTACCGTGCCAGTCAAGGAAGAGAGATTTAGAGAGAGGTTTAAGGTGTCTGCAGAGATGAACGCTTCTATCTTAATTTCAGTTTGATCAAGCTGCCTCAGCCTGGGCAGGATATTCACTCTATTGTCAAGAGATTAAGCTGTCAAGCCTTTTTAGATTAGAGGAATGAACTGATAAAACACAGAAGACATCACCATCTATGACACGGGGTGGTAACAGCTTTGCAGTCTCAATGTCAAGATACACCTGAGGGCTAACGTAACTGGCTTCAAATGTTCTCATTTGTATTTTCTGCAGAAACTAAAGGGGAGAAAGGAGAGCGTGGGGATAGAGGACCACCAGGAATCCCAGGTTTATACAAATGTTTACAAATTCATACTTGTCAATGTTTACTCTTATTTTTCATGAAACTGAGGGACCTTTGAGGGCATCACCGAAACATTTGTTTTCTTTTCAGGGACAGCTTCAAATCTTGATATTTACGCATTAAAGGTAACAAAGCTTGTTGCTTCATCACCTTTCAGTTTGATTATTATTTTTTGGATTGTTGGAATAAAAAGATCATGGTGTTAAAATGTGTCCCACAGAATGAATTGAAAGGAGAGCGTGGTGACAGTGGTGTGAAAGGAGAGAAAGGAGAGCCAGGTGGTGGATTTTACGATCCTCGTTTTGGAGGGGCACAAGGTCAACCAGGACCTCCAGGAAACCCAGGCCTCCCAGTGAGTTCAGAGAGTAACGCAAGTAGTGTGTACTTAAAGATGCAGATAACATGGAGCCCTTTTCATCACAAAAAAAAGCTCTTTCATTTGTGGTATACATCAGATACATCAAAACTTGAGATTCCTGATGTTTTTCTCTCTCATACCAGGGGCCAAAAGGAGAGTCTATCGTTGGCCCTGCTGGACCTCAGGGTCCACCAGGGTCTCCAGGGATTGGCTACGATGGCCGCCAAGGACCTCCAGGACCACCAGGTCCTCCAGGACCCCCAGGGTCTTCCTTATTACCTGGAGCTTACAGGCCCAATCACCGTAGGTGGCTTCTTTACAGTTGAGCTGCTCTAGACAATCTCAACCACCCAATGCTTTGTAGAATTTCTAGATAATATCTCACTATGTTTGAAAATTAAAATAGGGGTACTGTCCTTCCACCTTCAGCTAGAGGGGGAATGCAATCAAGATACTTCCCTCGCATTGCTCTCTGTCTGAACTCTGTTGGAGCTGCTGAAAAATGGAATTTTTAAAGAGCTTTTTATTTATTCACAGCTGTCAGTGTTCCTGGACCTCCTGGTCCTCCTGGTCCACCTGGCAGCCCAGGTCAATCCTCTGGAGTAAGTCTGATCCCTGCATTTTAATAACCTAAGCTGTGTGGTAAATCATATACAATGAGCTAACCCTTGAGCCTAGTTTTGTAGAGCCCACTACTCTGGGTTCTACAAAACTAGGCTGAAAATCGGCAGATTTTATCTTTTCCCTAAATTTGCATGCATTGAAACTTTAACACAATGTGTCTTTTTTTCCACAGGTGACAGTCCTGAGATCATACGACACCATGATTGCCACCGCTAGGCGACAGACAGAAGGCAGTCTAATCTACATTATCGATAGAGCAGACCTGTATCTGAGAGTACGAGATGGATTGCGGCAAGTCATGGTACAGTAGACTTCTTCTCACTGAAGAAAATGGTGGAGAAAATCTTGATCAACATTAATGTTCTTTCTTTTTTTATTCTACAAAAAAAAATACTCTAAGACAAATTTCAAAGGAGTCAGTTTGGTCACTACTTCATCACAGGGACCTTATCAAATGAGTTTGGGGAAGGCAATGGATTTCACTATTAACTTTTGCAACTTTTGTGCCCTCAGCTTGGGGACTACAGCCCCTTCTTCAGAGATCTGGTAAGTTCTATAAAGATGAGAAAAATAGAAAATGTTCTCTTACTGTTTAAAATGATTAATCTTTTGTCATATTCATTACCAAGGAAAATGAAGTGGCTGAAGTCCAGCCTCCACCTGTGATCCAGTATCCACAGTCCCAGGACCAGTCACACAACAATGGAGCAGGACATTACTCCCAGGGAGGTTCCTCCATACGCCCCATCGAGCCTCCACCACGCCCCCCTGTGGAGCCAAGATACCCTCCATGGTACGATCCCAGATTGCCAGACCCAAGACACACGGGCCAGACTGATGGAAGGCTACCCCCTAAACACACAGACAACAGACACCCTGTCACACCACAGAGACCGCCCAGCCAACCCATCCAGCAGCCTGGATCAGGAGTGAGTACGCTTAAGCTTTTCAGCTGTTTTTTTTTTTTTTTTTTTTTACAAGGATCCATGGTGACCTAGGAAGGTATGGGGTTTAGTGAGCTCAACCATTAAAAGCAAAAATAAAAATCATTTAAAATCCAGAGCTTTGAAATGGCACCATCACTTTTCTTGACAGAACTCTTTTAACCAGGCACTGCATGTTCGTCTAAGACGGGTTTTAACGTGACC
Source organism: Thalassoma bifasciatum (assembly GCA_008086565.1). NCBI lineage: Eukaryota > Metazoa > Chordata > Actinopteri > Labriformes > Labridae > Thalassoma > Thalassoma bifasciatum. Next base: position 733,496 of record RPOG01000144.1, read on the forward strand.
TTGCCTTCCTCACCAGCTCCGCCTCATCGCCCTGAACACCCCTCAGAGTGGAAACATGCGAGGAATTCGTGGAGCAGATTTCCTGTGCTTCCAGCAGGCTCGTGCTGTCGGCCTGAAGGGAACCTTCAGAGCTTTTCTGTCTTCCAAACTTCAAGACCTCTACACTATCGTCCGCAGGTCGGACAGGGAGAGCTTCCCTATCGTTAACCTGAAGGTGAGATATTGTTGCTACTCGCAGAAGCGGGTTGACAAGAGAATAGATTCCTCTTCATATTAGTTACAGTAAAATGAAAGAATAAGTCTTTGGTAATTTTACCCAAAACTGCTATTTGCCTTTTTCTTGCCCTTTTATTGAAAAAGTCTGAAGAACTGATTTCATGATTGTATCCTATTAGCAAAATAAATCATAACATCTCCTCTCTGCAGGACCAAGTGTTGTTCAACAACTGGGAGTCCATCTTTGGTGACGATGCCAGCAAACTCAAGGAGAATGTACCAATCTACTCTTTTGATGGAAGAGACATCCTCAGGGATAGTGCATGGTGAGTCTCTCGTTGACTAGACTTCATCGTATTTCAATAAAACAAATCCTTTACACAAATATCTTATATTTACTCCAGCAGAAGTCTCTGTTGTTAATTTGAAGTTATACATTGTTCTCTTAATGTTGGCACACACTCTACACTGAGTATAAATTCTAACCTACTTTCTCATGTTTTTGCTCCAGGCCAGAGAAAATGATCTGGCACGGATCAAACAACAAAGGCCACCGTCAAACAGACCACTACTGTGAAACATGGCGGGCAGGCGACCACGCTGTGTCTGGTCTGGCATCATCGCTACAGAACGGACACCTCCTGCAGCAGACGCCCAGCGGCTGCTCCGGCTCCTACATCGTCCTCTGCATCGAGAACGCCTTCACATCACAGTCCAAAAAATAAATCCCGTCCATCCCCTTCTTTGTCGTCTCATTCTGGGCCCTAGGTAAACAGCTTTTGATTCCCTGACAACACGCCTTGTGAACATGTGGCGTCCAATGAACTGGCCCTGAGGCTCTTTGCCTGGCAGAGACGCTTTGCATCGTCTGCTCCTCCCCTCCACAAACGCCAAAGAGATGGGTCGAACAGAGGGGTGTTGGTCCTTTTTCTCGGGGGCATTGGCACATATTTTCTCCAAGGGGTGGGAAGAGAGCGGAGAGGCTTAACGTGTTCTCAACTAGTTTCCTTTTTTTAAAAAAAAAATCTGTATATTACATGTTTTGTCTTTTGTGTTTTTATTTTGTCAAATGTTTGGATGCTATCTTTTTGAACTGTTTATAAAACTGCTATATCCATCCTGTTATTTTTTTTTTTAAGTTAGGTATTGATTCTTTCCACAGTTTTTCAAATTTCATTTTAGTTTTGGGTTATGATGGGGAACAGCAAACTGCTAAAGACTATTTTTGAATTTAAAGAAAATAATAGATATTTATTTTTTAAATGAAGTTATGTAAGGACATGATTCGGGCAAAAAAAGACATAAATATCCTCATTTATAGTGACAACACAGCTTATTTAAGAGCATGTGAACAGAAACTGTGCCTTATTACACATACAGGACTTCTTTATAAAATAAGCTCATAAAAACTACATTTCCATGCATCACTACACAACTCTGTAAATGCTGCAGTGTGTTCTTCTCAAGTGTATTTAGGCATTTTTACTTGACACAACATTTAAGTGATCTTTTTTTGGACACACACTGCTGTGATGAGTAATCCCAAACCCAGAGGGCAAGAATCCCTCTGCTGAAATTGAGCCTTTTGAATAAAAAATGATTATTTCCCCTTTGACCACTTAATGAAAACCTATCAGTGAGTAAGCTGGAGATGATTAGTTTGCTGCTAATCTGTGTTGGAGTGATCGCTGTCACAAGTGTTAGGGATGAGAAAACTAGTATATGTCACTGAAAGTTTTTTGTTGCAGCAGCAGAGTAATATGGCCTCAGTTCTGCTGCCTCGACTGAACCTGTGAATATCCATTTTTATAAGAAATTGTGCTATACTGTTTCTCCCAGGCACTGAATAAAATCTTTTCAACTACAACAACACTCCTATGTACTGTGCTTCAGTCTGTCTAATCTAATGGTACAGTGCATCTGAAAAGAAATCACTTCTATTATGCAAAATTCTACACACAACACCCCTAAGTGACAATGTGCAACAGTTTTTTTTTCACATCAATTAAAAGAAAAACGACAAGAAACAGCATGTGCATAAGTATTCAGTCTTTATCACAAAGCTCATTATTGAGCTCATATGAATCCTGTTTCCACTTTTAATCCTTGAGATGTTTCTACAGCTCAATTGAAGTCCACCTGTGGTAAATTCAGGTTACTGCACATGATTTGGAAAGGCATACACTTGTCTGTACAAGGTCCCACAGGTGACAGTGCATGTCAGAGCACAAACCAAGCATAAAGTCAAAGGGATTTTCTGTCGACCTCCAAGACAGAAATGCCTCCATCTGGGAAAGGTCACTGAAAATTTTCAGCTGCTTCGAAGGTCCCAAAGAGCACAATGGCCTCCATTATACATAAATGAAAGAAGTTCAGAACCACCAGGACTCTCCATAGAGCTGCTAGTCTGTTTAAACTGAGGGAGGTGATAAAGAACCTGCTGGTCACTCTGTCGGAGCTCCAGTGGTCCTCTGTGGAGAGTGAGGAACCTTCAAGAAGGACAACCATCTCTGCAGTAACCCAACAATCAGGCCTATATGCAGGAGTGGCTAGACGGATGCTGCTCCTTATTAAAAGGGACATAGCAGCCTGCCTGAAGTTTACCAAAAAGCACCTGAAAGACTCAAAAAAATCTTTGGTCGAATGAGACAAAGCTCATTCCCTGGCCAATCCCATCCCTACAGTGAAGCATGGTGGTGGCGGCATCATGCTGTGGGGATGTTTTTGGCAGCAGGAACTGGGAAACAAGTCAGGATTGTGGGGAAGATTAATGCAGAAATGTACAGAGACATCCTGGATGACAACCTGCTCCAAAGCACTTATGACTTCACCTTGCGACAACAGTTCATCTTGCAGAAGGTCGATGACCATAAGCACACAGCCAAGATCTCAAAGGAGTGGCTTCAGGAAAATTCTGTGCATGTCTTTGAGTGGTCCAGGCAGAGCCCAGACTCGAATCCAATTCAACATCCCTGGAGAGATTTGAAAATGGCTGTGCAATGACGCTCCCTTTCCAATCTGATAAAGCTTGAGAAGTGCTTAAAGAAGAATGGGCCAAACTGCCCAAAGATAGGTGTGCCAAGCTTGTGGAGCCATTGAGACGGTAACTACTGCCAAAGGTGCATCAACATAGTATCAAGCAAATACTGTGAATACTTATGTTCATGTGACGTCTCAGTTTTTTTTTATTTTTAATACATTTGAAAATAAAAAAATCACATTGTCATTTTGGGGTATTGTGTAGAATTTTGAGGGAACTTAAGGACTGTACTCCATTGTGGCATGAGACTTTATAAAAGCAAAGTGTGGGGGAAAAATGAAGCACTGCAAATACTTTCTGGATGCACTGTAGATCTCTGAAGGCACACTGACCTTGACGTCTCCACCTCAGCAGCTCTGACCAGCAGTTTTATGTTCTGTTCTATGACATGTCCCTGGTGGCATTGACTCCCCCACAAATCAGTGTCTCCAGTGGCATTGGAACGTCTCAACACATCCTGTCCATAAATCATTTTAACCTTCACAGTTAATGGGTATTTGTAAATTAATTTAGTGCAAGCATTGAATTATAACCATGGAACTGATTGAGTTAGTTTGGTTCATTCAACACCCCATGGCTGTTGATCTCAATAAGCACAGAAAGCTAGAGGAAAGTAGTCATTTTAGGTGTGATTGGGAGGAACTCTTCAAACAGCATCTTTAAATATGTCTAGATCAGCACTACAGTCAGAAAAGTATACCTTGTTCACTACATTGGTCATTAATTGCCTGAATGTGTCAGTATTGACATTTTCCCCAAACTGTAACCATGGACACAGTCACCACAGGTCTATAAGTAAAGTGGGATTTAAAGAAAACTGAATTAGGTCACTGATCACTGATGATGGCTCATGAAATCCTCTTAAATCTCTTCTTTCAACTTAGAAGGCGTTTTATGATAATATTTGATTAAGAAGATTAATTTTAGATTATACAGAGCTGGCCTCATTTGGTCTTAACTTAAAAATGAAAATGTCCTCCAAGAGAAAGTGTCTTGCGCTCAGGTAGTGAGGATGGCTAGTCCCAATTATCCTTCAATTTGTTATCCTACTTGCTCTGACTGTACATAACATTGGCAAGTTTTCACCATGTGATACAGCAATGTTACATATGGATGAATAATGAAAATCACAGCACAGAAATGTATGTTAACCACAGGAGCCAGCTGACAATGCAGTGATAAACACTGACAAATTTCAGGAAGGCCATGGTCAGGCCATCATTGTTGGGAGGATGGTCCTCTACATCTTGGTACAAACTATAATAAGCATCTATACAGGACTATAAGTCTTGATTGTATATTCCCTAACCTCTACAAACTCTACAGGCTCGTGAACCTTGAACAACACAGAAACTTGTAGCATTTTCAGTCTCAACAGTACACTCCTTTTCCCGTGCATTCAAAACAACAATAGTTTGTGGAGCATAGCTCAGCACTCTCTTCAAAAAGCTGAAACATCCCTACATGGCAGCCCGAAAATTAAACCAATGCACCTGCACAATGCACTAAAAGTTGAGGGATAATATACATACATCCAACTACATCACCATCATACAGAAACTAGAATCAACATCTATGTGCTACACTAATCACATAGTGTTACATTGCAGCATATTATTATTCTTGCCTTGAAGCCCAGACCCAACCTTTACATTATGACTATTTTTGGAACAATCTTGTAACTAGAAATAATGCTCAAATACCAAAGCCATCACTTTCACAGTAACATAAAAACAGAAGTTGTCAATGCCTGTGGAAAACTACTGTGTTAGATAAGTATATGTTGTAAATTTTCACTTTAACAAGTCTATGTTTCAACAGCTACTCAACTCAACTGTCCCCTGTTCCATTATTTTTTAAGATACAACTAAAGAAACAGGATAAGGTCAACAAATATTGGTCATCCCAAAATAGCAGCAGTATGAGTTGTTGAGCTTTACAAAATGTATGTGCACCATAATGCAAATGTAATAGTTAACAACTCCCAGAGCATGATACAGAATGACTAGTGCCTGTTTTCCAAAATATCTCAAATACAATTAAATGAATAAACGTAAAAAAACAAATCAGAAGTATTAACTTTTGCCCTTTCACACCAAAGGGAGTCATTTTCCAAACTTTGCTGGATGACTTTTTATAGGTTATAAACATGCCTAAGATTGCAGTAAATACTGAGAGCTTGAGGGCATTATCTTAAGTAGCATGTCATTTAGGAATTCTGATCAGCCGAGTCCCTAAACTTATCCATGCACCCACATCCTGATAAAAAGCAGGGATTGCCTAAAAATAATCACTTCCCACTCAATTCCATCAATCTGCCACTTAAGCATCTCCACCCGCTGGGCAGCCTTATGAGAGCTATAAGGATTAAATTAATTGACTGGGGGGACTCAGTGTCGCTGCAGTGTCCCTGCTCGAAAGAAAAAAATAAACCAGCATCATAGCTCCTGTCCAATTCCTCAGTGTCTGTTTTTGAGTAAATCTCCAGGAAAAAATAACTTCTGAGTGACGTATTATCCACTTAAGTCTTCTGGACAGAGCCAGTCCTGAGTGGGTGGGGGGTGGTCAGGATGTAGCAACCCACATCTGGCTCTGCTGCTCGCTGCTCTCCCACTGTCTGCCTGGTAAAGACTCTATTTAGAGGGAGCTAAGTAATAACTAAGTACAGTCAAACGATCTGGCTCTGGTAATGATCCTACAAGGTGACAAGCACATACTGGGAGACTTAATTATGTTTTGGGCGGCAGCAAAACGCCTGTTGTCAGATCTCTGCTCTGTTTATTCAAAGCTGGTGACTCACTGTCACATTAACCCAAATCTAACAATATCTCACTGCGGTCATGGCTCTGCTACAGAGGCAGTTGGTTGTGTGACCTTTTATTAGAGAGTGGAGCTGCCTTTTATTAATGTAATACTAACCTCAGAATATATACAGGATTGCTTGAAGAAAGATTTTCTGCCATAAGTCATTAGTAAATGTCTTCAACTATAAAATTAATACATTCTGCCTTGAACTACACCTACATGCTTCCCCGTCAACTTGAAGGGTAATACAGAGGCCCAAAGCAATGTTTGCAGAGTGTCTGAAGCATTTTAGACCTACTGCGAGGCGTTCACATTTCCCTGACATTTAGATAGATAATGAGCAACAATCTCAACGTCTTTAAATCCCCATGTGAATCTTCTGGCATTTAAGTCTATTTTTCCCCCTCCTGTCTTTAAATATTTGATGAGGAGGGTGTTATCAGCAGTGGATATTCCTGGCTGAGGGACCACTTCATCATTACCTTCTCTCTTCTCTTATACTGACCACTGTATGTTTCTCCCAGGCCTTCAACACTTTTACACTGAGATGGTAAGTACCTTGGGACAAAATATCTCAGTCAATGATGTGGACTAATGTGAACATTTGACCATAGCCAACCAGCATTTACCCTAAAAATAACAGCTTCAAAGATTTGTAAAGTTGACTTGAAAAGATTTGTATCTATGTACATGTGTGTGCATTGGCTCCAAATAAGTCATGGAATTAATTTATAAACCAAAATGCATTCTAAACATTTGATTAGTGGTGGAACTCAATTAAAAAATGGATTAATTAACCAGTGGCTTTGTAATTAATCAATTGCAATCAATTGCATTTAATGGCATATCAATACCAGGCATGGGTAGCAGCTTTTTCAATTTAAATGGATTGTGGACGGTGAATGAGTCACATGTACATGACTTTGAACAACAAAATCATGTTTTTTAAGTTTACTATAACTTTCAAAAGTAAGGTGCTGTTAAAGGAACATTACTACATTTTGAGCAGACAAAGTTTGCAAGGCTTAATTACTAGATTCAAGGTCTAAAGGACTTTGTATAGATTTCAGTGTCTATACATTATCAGCCTGTTAAAATAACAATGACAACCAATTGCACTTTGAAAAGTAACATTTACTCTTACTGGAGAAAATTAAACCTTATTTTCACTTCATGAATCAGCTACCTAGATACTGGTGACCAGGCTGAAATGACTCTGTTAGGAATCTAATAGTTGTTTAGGGATTCTCCTCCTTCCTCTGTTCACTACGCAGCTTGGGGTTCTCTTGTTGGGCTGTTTTTAGATTTTTGTAGAAATTAACAGTGTTCTCTAGTACTTGATTTGCTGTCTGCAAAATCTGAAGCTTCAGTATTTTTAGTCAGAATAACACTAAACAGTGCTCTTCTGCATCATCCTCAAGGCAACATTCAAAGTAGAACAGGGATGAAGGGAAGGGGCGGATTGCGCATGAGCGGAGAGAATGAGAGGAGTGCACTTAAAAAAAAAACTGAAACTTAACCAATGATCTCACTGGTACGTACATACATACATATATAGTTGTACAAACAGAAGGACAAGTATATCTTTAACTGAAATAGTTAATTCAGTACAATCCAGTACAAGCACATTTGTTTATATCTGTATTTTTCATGCACTTCTCAAGATCAAATTGTTCTTCAGCTGCACTCAAAGAAAATCAATTTTTAAAGTTTTAATGCGATCTTGTAATACAATGTAGCATTTCCATGGGAACAAACTGTGAGCACAGTTCTTTTAAACTAATACAAATATCATTAAATCAGAGCGAATCACGTCGTATATGATAAACCACTTCAAGTTTTACAATCCCTCCTTAAGGCATGTTTCGTAATAAACCATCATGATGGCGTCATTGAGAATTCCCCTGGTCAGCCCTGCAGTGCCACTTCACAACTACCACATTGAGCTTACACAGCTCACTACCCGTGGTCATCATCACAGCTGGCTACATATTCGATGTGACATCTCCTTCCATTTTCTAATGAATTTTTTATGTTCTCCTCTCCCACTTGCACGCAGACAGGGCTGGTATCAGTTCTGTTCTGTAAGTCTTTGCTACTGTAAATTACAGTGTCGCTTTTGGAATCTGTGACCCCTCTGTCATAGAATTATAACTTTAGATTGTTTCACTGTAGGTTTTCATATTAATTGGATTCATGCAGACATAAAGGATTTAACAGAATCTGATAATATATGGACATAAGGTTACGGAAACTGGTGTGTCAAAGATCAAGGCAAACCATATCATTTATGAGATAAGGAACACAGGGAGTTATTTTTCAGAATATAAATAATCTTATATCTTCAATATATGTTTAGTCAATTCAAACTGCCATTTCACAAATAAAACTAAAAGAGGAACTTTTTTTAACTCAACAAGGTTGATCTCATGCATATCCTGTCTGGTGGTGTTGACAGTTAGGACAGGTAAACTTTTTCATTATGTAAGGGACTTAACTGACATTTTGATGGCACTCTTGTGATGTGCATATCCAATCATTTTGTAAGATGATGCACTTTGATATCGACTGGCTCATTGATTTGAGGGGTTGCTGCAAGGGGTTGTGCAAATGAGGGCGCCTAATAGTGTACAAGCTTCATATGCATTATAACAGGCATCTGATCTGTTTCTAGTAATTTCCTCAAAACTTCGCAGAAGAGAAATTTATTTTCCCAAATGTACTTACTTCTTTATCAACAGCTTTCTGACCGAATACTTATATAAAATCAGACTGTGGCAGGACAAGTGCAAATGGGGTATTTGCAATTGCATGGGACACTGCCTGGATATTTTCTATTTTCCTGAATGTGACACAGCATTAGTCTTTTTTTTTCTCAAAGAAGAACAAAAACCGATAATAATAATAATAATAATAATAATAATAATAATAATAATAATAATAATAATATTTGAAGCATAAATCATTAACTCAATATAAGAACACAGAACATTTTCACTTTACTTTAAGAGAAAAAAAAAGTTTGTGCATTTTTAAACTTTCAGGAAAATTAACTATTTTTGGTTTACAGCAGAAAAAAATCAATGAGCAGAATGACCAGTAACTAATGGATAACTCCATCAAACCTGGGCCACCCACTCAAGGGCTAACCTCAAGAGATGGGTGACCTAAATCTTAAACCATACTTGCAAATGGAAAAAAGGAAGAGAAAAAAGGGGGAAAAAAAAACCCATCTCAGTTTAAATGGAAAGAATCAGCTGTTCTATGAGGCCTTGTCAGCACGAGCTCACGTTTACATCGTGACTTTTTTTGGAACAATCTTGTAACTGGAAATAATGCTCAAACGCTAAAGCCATCACTTTCACAGGAACATGAAAACAGAAGTAGTCAATGCCTGTGGAAAACTGCTGCAGAAAGTCAGTTCGAAACTGTTTGGTGAGAAGTTATTTTAAGATCGGTGACATTTTTCCTATTTCTTTTCACTTATGTTCTCCACCTACCGCTGACTCACTGCTGCATGGGCTCACACCCAAATCCCCAACAAAAGTTGCCCTAGGTGAACAGGAAACACTGGAGTCTTCACATGCATTATCAGGATAGAATATGGTTTGTCCATGAGTGTACTCAGAAGCTCCTGTTTGACCAGCTTAAATAGTTACTGTGAAATGACTGTGAATTTTTCCCAGACTCAGTAAAGCCTGGTTATTGTTAGAACAAGAAAAAAAAAGAGTTTCACAGCAGTGTATAAAACCCTCCATCCTCCACAGCTGGTGGCCCCTGAGAATTCCCTCCATCCCCACAAAAAAAAAAAAATTCTACCTTTCAGCAAGTCGCCAAGCTGTGTTTGCTGACAAAAAGGGGACTGTGGAAAATTACACCTTCCATAAACTGTTTCTTGATGTTACAGTTTAACTACTGCCTTCACTTCTTTGTGGAGAATGGGGAGCAGGACGGTGATGTGCCTTTCATTCCTCAGCTTGACAGATCATCATTGATCATTTATCAAGCTGAGTGTGAGCCAGAGCCATTGATTGTAGCGGGAAGGAGGAATAAAACAGGAAATGTTGTGGAAGTGTCGTGGGTACTTTTGGTTTATATACAAACCTAATTGGATTTAATGTTTTTCCAATCTGTTCTCAGTGTTCATGATGCGAAGACTGTATGTATGGCAGAAGGGGGAGGGTATGACAGTGTCCTATATTCATTCATTCATTTATCCTCTACCGTTAATCTTGTTCAGGGTCATAGTGTCTGAAGGCTATCTCAGCTGTCATAGGACAAGAAGTGGGGCACACCCTGAACTGGTCACAAGTCAATCACAGGGCTGACACTTAGTGACAGACAACCTGCACACTTACATCTACGGCAATTCAGAATCATCATTTAACTGATGAACATGTTTTTGGACTGTGGGAGGAAGATGGAGTACCAGGGAGAGAACTCACACATGCATGGGGGGAACATGCAAACTCTACACACCTTGTCAGAACCAGGATTTGAACCGGTGATCTTAGAGTCCTACATTGAATAACCAATTTTAAATGAAATGAAATAGTAATCATTCTTTTTTTGACTCACGATACAAAAAGTTAATGTTTCAAACTTACACAATTTCAGATTTTGATGTATTTATCACCAATCAGAATATTTTTTTTTTTTATTTTAACAACCGGTGAGAATGGGCTTCCATAATAATGCTTCACTGGATGCTTAAGTAAAACAAAAATCATATACATTTCTCTTGTGCAAAAATTATAAATAATGCTTTGAATCTTGGTTAAACTTTAATTCCAATTTTGAGGCGTTTCAATTTTCCCAAATACCCAGCTTTGCAGTCCATGGTGCCTCTCACTGGTCATGGCCCAATAAAAAAAAAAAAGTTACGACCGTATATTTGCAGCCTGTCTGTGAAAGCGCATTTCCACTTAAGCATTTTCTGTCTGAGAGTGCAGCGTAAGCAGTCAGATGACATTTTATCAAAAATAAAAATATTTTCATCATTTCTTCCAAAGAAATGTGACACACTTGCCACTTGCAGCTTGTAACATGAAATAAGTGGCTTCTTTTTTACATCCTTAACCTGAGTGTCTTTGGTTTTTGAACACAAATAGCTACCCAGAGACATCAGTGAAGAAATAAGAGCTTTTGTGACAATAATTTGACTGTCATTTGGCTCAAAGCTTAACCCATCAACAGAAAGGTGAGATAACTGTAAGCTGTAGCCCTTCCGCAAATGTTGCATGTGTCATCATATGTGTTCATTACTGATGGCTGACTGAAGCCCTCTTTTCTCTGGTTTTCTCTGGCAGGTCTGCAGGGCAGCGTGCAGGATACAGTGCTGGGTTAAGTGGCCCAGAATCTAATCACTCTAATGTCTGTGTCAGTCCTAAATCACACTCCCTGGCTGCAGTGAAACACTCAGTCTGTCCTTCAAAAGAGGGGAAGCTTTTCATGACTCCCTCCGTATTGTAATTATTCCAATTGGATATGAGCTATTGCACTTATTGGCTAGGGCAAGGCACCGGCTGCCTCCACTTCTATTGGCTGCCTGGACAACCCCGAGCTGCCTCCCATTGGTGGCCTGGAGGAGAGTGGGTGGAGATCTACCCCCATCCTCCCCCTGTGGCAGAGCGTGTAAATGTAAAGACTCTTTCTCTGCCTATTATCTGAGTGACTCGGGGTTTTGGTGTCTGCCTCCGAGCCTGTGCATGTGTGTGTGAGTGTGTATGTTGGAGGAAGAAGAGAGATAAAGAGAGAGAGAGTAAAGGGAGGGAGAGGCAAGCAGCGTTTCTTCTCCCCCCTTTAGCCTCCCCGTCTCCCTGCTCCTTGTCACTCCATCCTTCCTCCCCTCTCCTGGACCACCCTCCAGCCCTGCTTCTAGCCAAGACCGAGACCCCCCTACCACCACCCAGACCACCCCGGGACCCTTTGACTCTCCTCACTTCTCCGTCCCACCTCTGAGCAGGTAAGACTCAGCTTGCATTAGGCTTTTTAAAAAGTACTTCCTGCTCTCCCCTCTTCTTTTTTCTTCTCCTCTTGTTTTGTTTTAAAACGCGCAGTAATCCCCGGCCCCTCTGTCTCCCTGCATGCATATTTCAAGTTTTCCTCGCAGCACTTCTGTCGCTCAGAAAAGTGACACAGTTGCAGGAGATGGTATCTGTGAGGTCACTGTATTTCTCTTCCTCCTCTGATATTCTGCTCTGATAACAACTTCCTCCCCCCTCCCGCTCGGTGTTCCTTCAATCTCTTCATCTTCTCTTTTCATGTCTTTGCATTCTCATTCCCTCTGGCTTTTAATGTGTGCAAATTCAGTTAAAAAGTGATTAAAATCTCTTGTTTTAAAGTCTGCCTGGAGCACAAGTTTACAGAACAACATGGTGTGTTTTGGTTATAGAAAAGGCAGCTCTAATTGATTTCTTTCAAAGTGTTTGTTAGTTGGTAATGGCTATTTATAGGCGCTGACGCACCAGACACACGTGCTATCGCTAGGCTACTTCCCTAATGCCGGGACAGAACACAGGACCGTCCACTGGCTCCAGAACACATGACATTGCACAAAGTGTAATGACTTTACAAGGCAGTGAGTTGCTTGATTGAATCAAGCAATCGTTCCAGGAGAACTCCAGTATTAACATGGCCCATAAAGCATTCCTGGCAACAGCCGAGGAGAAAGAAAAACTGCTTAGTTCTCCATCCGCACATCCTGTACTTTACCAGGAAGGGGAAGTGGATTGTGTGTGTGTGTTTGTGCATGTGTGTGTTTGTGAGAGAGACAGAGATACGGCTAAAGTGCTTTAGACATCAATACTGGCAGACAGGAGTTTTTAAAGCCACTCCATCATATCTGAAAACTGGACCTTACACCAGGAAATGTTTCCGCTGATGAGCTCTTCTAATTCTAAATAGTTTTTCTTTCGCTCTTTCTTTCTCAGCAGAAACTGAAGTAACTGAAGTTCTTTTTAATCTGATGTATTCAGTTATCACATAATTTAAACGTGTAAACAGCATCTACATTCCATATAAAATCCATCATACTACACAACAGGTATTCCTCCTCCCCTACAGCCTCTGCCTTTACAGGTTAACAGTTTGAGCCATACATATTTTCAACAACTTTAGACTGAAGAAAACTCCATCACCTACTGAGACCTTTATTTTTCTCATAATCATTCTCTCTTTTAGAAGTAAAAAAATCAGCATCTGTGACACAAAGCCTCATGGGAATCAGGGCTTCTCAATAGTGCTCCCTTGAGGGAGAGTACCAAAGGGTTTTATTTTGACAGTCTGCATATAGAGTATCTCAGGGACTACGGATAACACCCGTGTCACTTCAAATTTAATTCCAAACATCGCATTCATTTTGCATATTTATGATGTTTACGACCATAAATATGTCATTAAAGAGCAGATTTATGTTATTGTTGGCAGCATTTGTGGACTGGATCACGCAGGTGTCAGGTTGCTAGTTTATTAGGACGTGTAAATTGGCTGTCTCCACTTCTTGAAGGAACATGAAAGTGTTTGTCTGTGCTGCCCCTCTCAGATACTCAGCTGGAGTTAAGCCAAAAAACAAAACATCTTACCATCTCAGTAGTAGACATGCACTGATCAATTGGCCTGAATCGGTATCAGCTTCGATTTCCTTAATTTTGAGGGATCTGTGGTCGGTCTGAAAGTCAGCCACTGCAACTTTTTTGCTCTGCCAGACTGACAGGCCCACAGTGTAACCTGTTAAACTAGTATTGTATTATTCTTTTTTTATTTTGAAAATGATAGACTAAAAACTGAATAAAACTGTTATAATTTGTTAGTTTGGACAGCAATAAGTGTTGTGCTAAGTGTTGCTTCAATAACAAGTGATGATAAGAGATGGAGGAGTGACCTGAAACCACAAAGTTGTCACATTATCCTACATTTTACAACTGGTTGCATTTAGTGAAGGTTCAAAGTCTTTTTCATGTATGACTGGAAATCTAATTGTCTCTGAAGTGGACTTAGGACCAATTCTTTAAACCAGCAGTCGGCAACTTGTGCCCAATGGGCCAAAACTGGCCTGCCACCAATAATACCTGGCCGCCCAGATGACATTGATGCAAGACCTAAGAAAGAAAATTCCACACAGATTTCAGAGAGTAATTCAAAAGTTGTGAACTGAAAAAATAGGATAAAGTTTAAAAAAAGCATCATCTGCTTGATTTTGGATACACACTGGCTTGATATGCAAACTTGTGTTTATCTAGCTATCAGTGCCCTAAGTTCTGCTTCTTTGCCTCTGTCTAGAGTAGATATGGTTCTTTGAAGAGGCTATGCTTTGTATCATGATGCCTTTGAATATTGTTTTCCTTGCAAAATAAAACATTTTCATGGCAGAAGAGACAGACTGGCTTAGCATTTATAAAATCAGGTAAAATGAACACATACTTTCCTTTCCACTTATTTTTGCTTATCCTATCTCAGCTGTTAACTTTCCACTGCTTCTGATAGTGAAATTTTGCCTTAACAATAAGAGCATGAGGATGTTAAGTAAGAATAGGTAGGAAAATCATTACAGTAAAAGTCCTAAAAACGCTTGATACATTAGTTAGGCTCAGAAAAGTGATGCAACTTAGTTGCGTACCCATTTTAAACCTGAGTGCAACTACGTGAATGTGAGTATTCTCATTTTTATCATGCTTAAAGTATCTGTTTTTTTAAGTACATAAACATAACACTCAAGCCCTCATTTACTATGATCTATTAGCTAAAAAAAAGAAAAAAAGAGAATTAAAAAAAATCCCACAACAGCTGCAATCTGAGCATCATATTTTTCGGGCAACTAAGACTTTTGTCTTTGGCTACAAGAATTAGTAAACTACATTGTGGTGACTATGTTCCATCCAGCATGGCTGAATATCCTCACTCATCGATCTCCTGATGTCTGAAGGGGCAGTGTCAAATCTGACACCAGTCAGAGATAGATTCCTACTCATGGACATTTTTAAGATTTGCTGTTGCTCTCTTCTCCCTACTGGAAAAGAGGTGTAGGTGCCATATCTGCTCTGCAATATTTGCTTGTAATAGTGGTGAGCCTGCAATAAGTGACAGTGTTTTCACTTTCTCAGGTTTCAAAATTGTTGTATTGCAAAGGGTAAGCATCAAAGGTGCCTATGCAAATATGATATAGTAATCCGAAACTGGATACAAGTTTTTATTTGAGCATAAGGGATATGAAAGACAAGTCTGCATGTGCCATATGCTGAATGGAACTCCTAGTAATGAATTTTGCAGCAAGCTGACTTTACAAAACATCTAAATCCTCTGATATTTCATGAAATCAAACAACCACTTGCATAATACGGATCGAGAACACAGTAAAGACTAAAAAGACATTAATAAATGTTTTTTCAAGCATGCATCTCTATTACCACACCGCTCCAGCAGCTCTTTCTCCGCCATTTCTAATGCACTTACAGTACATCAACTCTCCCAGCGTAAGCTCTCATAAGAATGCATATGTAAAATCCCCTTGTACTATGAGATATTTATGAGCCTCTGAGATGTGGTTGCACACTCCTGCCCGTGCACTCACACGCCTTTATAAGCCACTGCTGTGAGCTTAAGTCAAGCTGCACGCACTTTATGCAGACAATGAGTGTGGCCCACCGTGTCAGAGCAGTTTTATACTTTCCCATCATAATGTGCCACACGTGTCAGTCGAGGGTGTAACAGTGAAGGTGGGATGTCATCTGAGGAAGAAACACAAATGATGTGTTGCGATGGCAGCATGTGAAGGGAAAGCTGTCTGATGAGAATGAAGAAAAGACATTTAAAAAAATCTGAAGAGGAAATATGACTAACCAGTTATCAATGGGTTACTTTCTCCAACACTTATTATTTAAATGAATTCTAAGAAAAGTATATTCTCTTTCTTGTAATTCATTTTCAGTGTCTTCCTGCCTCTTCTGCCAGTTTTCTCTTTTGAACGAAAGTACTGTAAAAAGATGGATCACATGCATCCAGTTCACTCAGTCAGTTAGGCTTCCTTCCATGTTGAGCCAATGCTCTGCAAGCAGCTGGCCCTTTGTGCCTTGGCCTCTTCGAGCCTTTCCGGATCTCCCACTGGCCTGGCTCAGGGCAGGAAGTGTGCCGGGAGTTGCCGGGAAGAGACTGGCTCACAGTGAAGGAGGCCATCGACACTGACTGACTGACTGACTGTTGTGTTGGTAACCGTCACAAAACAACACTGTTATTGACAGGGAATTTTAAACTTCATGGGATCTGAAAACAGACCCTAAAATTTGTAGTGATAACATTTTCAACACTACAGGGCTGCAGCTAAAGATGCTGATGCTTCAGAATGAGTAGAACAAAAACATTGTGATGACCAGGATGTGGGCATAAGACATCTTCAGCAACTTGTGCCCCAAAGTGTTTTCAAAGTAAGAGCACAGATCAGGACAGAGGTACCAGAAAACACTGCCATCTCTCTGTTAGATGAAAAAGACAATCAAAGAATATGAGGGTGTAAATTATGTTGTTTGAGTTGACTGTTTTTTAATGGATGATTGGAAAAGTAACACTTATTAACATGTTTGTATATTGAATATGAGCACAATATTTAAAAACTGCATCAGTAATAGAGGCTAAATGAATCCTAGCTTTGTATTGGCTTTTAAAGTTTCATTTAGTAGTGAGTCACAGTCATATGTGCACACAGGAGACTGAATTATTTATATATTTTTTCAAAGGTTTTATAACATTATTTTCTTTGATTTATATGAGGAGCAGGATCGTTTTTTCAGATTTATTTCATCTAACACATCCCAATATTCTCAGTTTGGCATTTTAAGAGCCATATTTTCGAAAGATAACTTCTCAGGATAAAAGTCATACTTTACGGCCTTTAGATGGTAGTTTATTATTGTGAACAAGCTTCTCAGCATGCTAGTTTTGTGTTGTGCAGGCATAGTGTGGCACTCCTACACAATTCATGAGCCTGATTTGTATGCATACAGTAAATGTGATCACCTGATGAGGCACAGCATGTATGGGCTGTTAAGCTGGTGTAAAGAAATAGAAATGAAAAGGGTTCACTGCCCGCAGTCGAGGCTCAATGCAGACCTCAATGAGACCCTTTCTGTTCAGGGTTGATGATGCCGTCATCTCCGCCTTTTCAACACTTCATGTCACAAGTTCCACAGCAGCTGTGTTGAAATCTCCAGAATTAAAGACTTGTGTCATTTTGAATTAATATAAAGTAATCGGCATTAGGCTGCACTGTGGAGTAATGGTTAGAGCTTCTGTTCCACAGCAGGACGACTGCCAGTTTGAATCCAGGCTCAGACAGTGTTCACCCCATGCATATGTAGGTTCTCGCTTACCCCTTTTTGGACTGAACTGGTGCTAATGCTAATTCAAAGCCAGTGACTGACTTAGCACTAGTTATTTGTGTTTCTATTAACAGAGAACTGGTTCCAGGAGCTAAAAAAACTGGTGCTTAGCAAGCAACATCTCTTTGCTGAGCCACAGAGAAGCATCAACTATGTCAGGGGCTTTGGGGTACCATCACTAATTATCTAAAAATAAACTATAAAAAAAAAAGAAAAAAGCTGCTGAGCTGCTCTTCTATTGTTTTGTTGGAGTATCTCCATTCAAAACTTGAAATGTTGGTGAAATTGCAGCAGCAATGCATTACCTCTCTCATAGATCAGGTCTAAACATTGTTCCTTTATTTATCAGACTAAAAAGCTTTGTGTGATTTATCTTAATTACATGATGGGATCATTTCTGCCTTTTGTTCCCAACTCTCCTCTGCTCTCTGTACCATGTAAGGCAGTTTTTCTTGGATGTACACAGACACACACATGCAACAACAACCTTAGAACAACCTCTAAACTCTGAACACTATCTACAACACTTAACACTGTGAGCACTTAACACAAAGAGTGTTACAGCTAGACAGACCGTAGTCAGTTCCAGATTCGGTTAACCAGTTCCCATATGACCATATGAGTTTAAAAAGATTATGATAAAATAAAATCAAATGAATGAAAAAAATAATTGAAAAAGTTTAATTAAAGAAATGTCAGCCACTGAGATTTATCAGTTTGATCTTATTTCAGCTATTTATTTTAACACTATCCACTCGCAATGTGATTACATGAAGATGTACAGTTTTATCTCCATGAGTGTCATACTAATTGGCCTATGAACTGTCTTATAATGCAAACAGCTGCATCGATGTATGTTCTCTTAGGTATATGCTGCTTTTGCAGAAAAAGTCAATCAAACATCTCAAAGAGAGACTGCACAAGAGGTTTGTGCAGAAAGTTAGAACAATTGATTCCCGTTTGAAGTTGTTGCTTTGCACACGTCACACAACCCTGTTCTGATGAAACGCATCATTGGAAACAAGGACAAGACTAAACTGAGCGGTACTCTGTACTAGCAATAATCTGCAATCTCTAATTTCAAAGGTTTATTTCAGTTTGTATTTGAATATGTTCAGCCTTTTTTTTTGCAAGCCACTGAAATAGTAAAAATCAAAAGAAAAAAAGGGAAAAAAGTAAAAAAGGGTCATCCAGCTCTCCTACAGTCACTTCATATTTTATGTCTTTTACTCCTTCCTTCACATTCACTCGATGGGGAAGCATTTCTTTGTCACAGAGCTGGACTGTAAAGCTTAAAAAACAATCTATTCTGAGCCATAATTCATAACTGAATATGGGGGTTGGGGGTTTGAGGCATCGCCGGAGGCTGAAATTGAACACAGCACCTTTCTGAAATCTGAAGCTATTGGAGAGAATTATGATATGTGAAACCTGAGGGCCTTTTTGTCTCTGTGCAAAGCCACTGGCTGATGTAATTCAAGCTGGCGGAGGGTTATGGGATCAATCAGCAGAGGATAGAGGGAAAAATGTAGAGAGGCTGGGAAAGGTGGAGCAGCAACAGAGCTTTAACATTCCCTGCTGCTTTCTTAGCATCACTCTGGGTGGTGCAGTGTGGTCATAAATAGGCAGCCCCCCTGCCCCCTGTGTTAGTGCTATTTTTATATCCACTAATACAAGGGGGGTTAGAGAACCAGCTGTGTGGTGAAGTGACAAGGAAATGTTATTGTTGGCTCCGAGTTAAGAGAGCTGTAGCGATCAAAGAAGCATGCACATACCCATGGAGGGGTGTTTGTGGAAGAATTAGCCCCATGTTGTTGTTTTTTTATGAGATTAGAGTTTAAATGTGATCGTTTATGACTCTGGCTGAGATCCAATGGGGCATGTGTTACAGGCTTTTAATGTTAGATCTATTTCCAGATTGTGGAAATGCCATTGTGTTTTTATCAAAACATACTCTTAACTACTTTGAACCAGAGGTCAAAAGTTCACCAACAAATTACATTACTACCTTCAGTGGTTAAACTGATTAGATGGGAGTCATATGTCAGGAATCAAGCAGTTTGACACTTTGTTTTATAGTGAAGTGTCAACGATTATAAAGTTCAGGTAGACTCCTAAATTTTAAAAAAAGCAAATAAAAGCAGAGGTTTTAGTTTGGAACGCTGGACACTCCTCCTGCTCTATGGTCTCCATATTAGCTACATAACAGAAGGGGCAGGAGCAAATTAAGGCTGCAACCATGGACTGATAAAACTGATGAAAGTGATTAATAAAAGTGTTGATGATGATTTTCATAATCAAGAATTTATGGTAAGACTTCTTCTTCAGATTATCAAGTCTTCTTCTTACTTTTAGTTGGATATGTTGGTGGTTGGCAACAAAATGAGGGTGTATTACTGCCAGCTACTTGCCGGACTATAGATTGCATAACTTGATGAACCTTGGGGCTGTATACATCACATATAAACAGATGAGTGTTGGGGAGAAGAAGAAGAGCTGGTAGCGGTAAAACAAAGAAACACCTTGAATAAATACAAATGGAGAAATGAACTGAAGTAAAGCTAGCATTACCATTAGCTGCTACAGACAGTGACAGGACAGAGGGGGGGGGTGTCCTGATGGACCTTACAGTAAAAAGATTGAGGACACATTTATTTATTTAATTGCCTTTTTGGTCCACTTTGGTTTGAATCTGATGTTTGTCAGCATTTTTTCTATTGTTTTGCTGTTGAAAAAAAAAATCATCGTGTTTTTTCAAGAACTCAGGGACATTTGTGCCAAAAACTGTTTTGAACTGTTTTCATGGTTTTTTTTCTAAGAGATTTTCTATTGTTCTATAAAACTGATGAAAATGGGAATTTTAATTATTTTCCCCCCATTTCACTGATTTCTCATAAAAATAATTGTTAGACACTATAATAATCAGTAGTTGCAGCCCTAGAACAGATTAACTGATGAACTGATGGTTGATGATTACAACTAATGTATAATATAGGAACACCAATGGACAACAGTTGCGTGTGATCATAATTTCTGGTAAGAGTGTAGCTTCAGTGTTTGATTAGAACCAACACTACCCCATAACATTTCATGCAATGATCTGGTAAGTGTAGAATGTACGTAGTGCGCTTCATGTAAGTGTGTTTACAGAGGTATGTGCTCTGAGACACAGCCAAAGCATGGTTCCACCTGCCTGCTCTGCCTGCTCTGCCTGCCCACGGTGATCCCAGTTTGCCCCCATAACACCTTTCTCACTACCTGGAATGCTGGCACAGTGCTGAGCAAAGACTTGAATCTATCATCACGCCTCCATCACATTGATACAGAAAGCAAGGTGTCACACGGATGCAGATACATAAAAAGGAGCTGTAGATTTTGGTCTACATTTGTGGAAACCATGTGAAGGATTTGGTTAGTCGTTAAAACTTTTTTGAACACTTAGTCATCAAAAATAGATCTAAAACCCCTTTTATACTGGGATAATTAAGCTCACATGCAATGTTTTTAAACTTTGGGTAACGCTTTACTTTCCTGTTATTTTGATAAATTGGTGTTCACAACAGAAGGAATTTATTATAACTTACATGAGGTAATGAAACCTTTGCTTCATGTTACATGCTGCTAATAACTGCGAAATAGGATCTCCTCCAGGGAGATCAGTAATTGCATCATCCTGGTTGAATTGATCTTAAATATACTAAACCATTAGTTACAAAACCTATAGGCTGTCAGAAATGTAAAGGATACTCAAGGCTATGTCAAAGATTGACAATCAAAGGGGAAAATATGATTTAGAAAACACACTACCTAAACGGATTAAAATGAAGTCAGATTAAGAATGGAGGAAAAGCAACAGAATAAAAACTTACACAGTTCAAGGTTTTTGGGCTTTTTTTGTAACTGTAATGAGTCAAACTTTCCCATTGTGAACAGCTGAATATTCATATATATTTTTTACATTTAAAATCTATTCACACACATAATCTTTAAGGTCTAGCTGTCCATATTGGACAATGTTAAGTGTTTTAAAATAACTTCAAGTTCAATAATTTTCTTACACACCAGTCCTTGCACGGACCGATCATTTCAAAACTAAAAGACTCAGTCATGCACCAAATGACTGTTTCCATTGTATTCTAGTTTGTGCACACTTCCTCTATCAGCAACGTGTGATGTAATTAATTATTTAAAGACTTGAGTGGGACTGTGTTTTAATTCCTGCACCCACCTGCGCACTTGAAAATTTCAACCACGCCCACCCATCCCTGCAGAGATTCAGTCCCATCTGCAGCAATGTTGGCAAATCTGTGTCACCATCCTGCAGGCGATATAATACACAGGACCCCACATATGTTCAGTATCTCAGCATGTTTGACCTCTGTGTTTCCTATGCATGTTTCATTATTAATGCCTTGTAAGTAATTCTATCATGATTTATTTATTCACGAATTGCCACTTTTCTTCTGCTTGGCTTTCATATTTTTGACTAGATGATGAATGGAACTTTTTTGACTGATACATAAAACTGCTAATAAAGGTTGGTGAAGTTTTCTTCACAAACTGGGCCTGTGAAAAAACAAAAATCTGTTTACACACATGCTGAGGTACTGAAAACACTGTAGTGTGCATGCCAGGCAACATACCTGTAGAAAACTGACAACGGTCTAGAGGCCAAAGTAGAAGTGAGGTTATCATCTGGCGTATCTACTGAATGTTTCTTCACTGATTGCAGGAATGGTGCAATGGATGCACATTTGGTTAAAAGGCAGTTAGCTTCAGCAGCACAAGCACAACACAGTTCTCTGCCATTGTTAATGTTGTGGTCTAAAAGTGAAAACTCTGACTTGCTGTTTAGACGGCAACGACTTAACTGCAAATATTTTCAGAAATTCTACTCTTTTTCACCTTACATTAGTTTTTCACCCTAAAACTGTTGTTGTGTAAATGGCCCCTGAGTCTGTGCATGTCAAGCTTTGGCTGATCTTGTGCTGCGGTAACTCTGGACACTGATACAAACACTGAGCTGATGTATGATCATCAATCACTGTATTTCCATGGCACACACAAAAGATAAATTAATAAATAAACAGATTGGACAATTCAAGCACCAAGAATCAGCAGCTACTGCATTAACAACCATTTCTAATAAATATAATCAGTTACACTAAGTGTGACATGTTGCTGATAAGTAGTAATTCTGAAAAATTTTCCAGTTACCATTTTAACTATGATTTAAAAGCAAAAAAAGAAAGAAAAAACAGAACTTGACAGTTCAGATCCATTGGCTCTGGGTCAAAAAAGGGACATCTCCAGATGGAGAAACAGAACAGGCTTTATTTCTGTCGTGCCTCAGCAGGAAAAAAGCTGACTTGTTTGATTTTGTAATCAATGTTCATAATCAAAATCAGACTCTTTGACACTTCAGCAAACCTGGCAGCTGCTGCTGACAGACGGGTCTCAAATGTAGCGCAGTGGGTCATGAAAAATGCACAGTAGGCTGTATTTCACCAAAACAATGCAGATTACAGCTTCAGTCACAGTGAATGTGGAATCTATTTGTAGAGCAGAGAGGCAGTAAGACTGAATGTGATGATTCACATTAAGTTAAAGCCTCCAGAAAATTCACTGTGTCCTCTTTAAAGCAAAATAAAACAGACGTGTCTGCAGCTTACGGTGAAAATTCACGTCTGGTGATGTCAGGAGAAAGTGTAACAGATATTCTAAAGCTCATCTCTTAGTTCGGGCTCTTGGCACTCGCCGCTGCCTCTCAGCATTTTTGCTTGATTAAAAAGCACCCAGGAGTTTGTAAGCGCGTGGTAGGTGCGAGCGCACACCCTGACAGCTTAACATACTGATTATTCAAGCCTCTTAGGCTAAGCCACGGCACTCGAGTGATGAACGTCGACTCCCCTCCCTCCCTCACACAGGCTCCATTTCTCCCTCTCTCTCTTTTATTCATTTGAAAGAGTGGAAGGCTTGTGACAGCTTGCAGAAGGCAAACCTGTTGTCTGGGAAGCAGAGGGGATCAGTGACACAGTGATTCATACACTGCTGCGGCTTTATTTAGACATAATCCACACAGTGCAGGGTCCTAGCCTGCAACTTCTTGTATGGATCTGGCTAGCAGTAATCAGGCTGTGTTGTCCTACACTGCAGACCACAAGGAAAGTCCCACCACTGGGGTTTAGTGTATTAACAGTTGTCTGATGTCCTCCAAGAGGGGTCACAATACCACAGACCCACAAAAGCACGGTTGTGTCAGCGCAGCATATTTCACATGGTTTGTTTTTCTACGAGAAATCACCAGAAGTACGTTTTCAGCATTTCTATCCTGTCCTCGCTCTGCCATGTACGCCACGTTAGCTTTACAGTTCACACTTTACTGCTCAGGTTCATTTACTGTTACAATAAAAGCTTCTCAGCTCATCAAGACTATTGGGTTTCTATTTGAATGCCATTCTAGATTAACAGGAAAAACATTTTAACAGTGATGATGTTTGAGTATGTAGTGTATCACAGAGTCGGTGTGAGCCCGACTGTGTTTGCTTCCAGCTGGCTGAGGAGGCCCTGACTGTTACCACTGAGCCACACCTGACTGACAGATTGGTCCCTGCTGGAGGCCGAGGGAGGAACAGACACAGCAGACACTCACCTAGAGATACGGCCAGTTTCATGGATTATGTACAATGGAAGAGTACATAAAAATCCACTTCGGCTGTTTTTCATTGGCCTGAATATGGTATAGCTTTGAGCTTTAGCTTTTTTCTGGTGCTGAAGTCTTTTCTAAACATGAGCTTACCATTCCAACTATGGCCAAATCACTCAAAAATCAAGTAGCAAATCTTGAAAATATATGGAATTTGTGATTATTTTTCCTTGTTATTCATTTGTTGTTGTTCTTGATAAATAATACATCCAAACAAAACAAATATCAGAAAATGAAAACCTCTTCTGCCAAAGCATCTGACCAGAAACTCAGCTCACAGGAAATACATGTAATCGTAATTACAGAGGTGATCAAGGATGCCTTATGAGAGAGCACAAAGAACAAAAGAGTCCCACACTATAGAACTTTTGAGGAGAAACTAGATGTTGCCAAAAAGACACAGAGGAAGATTGTTGTACTTAAGCGGAACACAAAATTAACTCTGACAACACAAGAGCAACCTTTAACAACCTCAGAGAGTGAGTTCATGAGTCAGCACAGGGAACTGGAGCTCAAGAGTAGATGTAAGGTTTGCCCATCTGCTCCGAACCAGGGGCACTCAGGCAGAGGCAGAATACAACGACAAAAAACACTTTGAATACAACAAACTAAAGCAACTACTTGCAAACGCCAGGAAACAGATAACAGAGGATCCCTCCAGTTAAAAGTTTCCCAAGCATGTGCTAGAGTTTGATCCATAGACATACACAGACGAATCTATAATATCAGTGACAAAAGTTTTTTCAGGAACAGGAACATGGTTGTGCTCAATGTGGAGGCCAGAGGCTGGATTGTATATGTGACAACAACCATTAGAATAAGTAAAACTGGGAAATTTATGTTAGTGCACCTTTTTCCAGACCTGTTATCCTTTCCTAGTCATCAGGAGGAAGTCCATACTGGTTATGAGTATGCTCAATACGGAGTGAGTCTCTTGAAAATACTCACACAACTGCAGCATGAGCATTTTGCAGGAATCCAGCAGATAACTGAATTAAGATATGAACTGTTTATTCCTCGTTACTTTCCCAGTCCGTTGACCATGCTGTGAACTTATAAGCATGCCTTTTAATACGTCTTCATCCTCAGTCCCTCCCACCTTTTTTTTTTCTATCTTAGAGAAGAAAGAAAGTGCGCTCTCTGTTTCCCTGACACACTTTCCCTCACGACATATCGTCATTATTTCTTTATTTTTGTGCTTCTATTTTTTTTTTGTAACCCATCCCAAAACATTCTGCTGGAGATGTTGCCAAGTCAGCAAAAAACCCCAGCCGCGTGTGCTTAAGCAGATGTAGAAAAGGAGGCGAGTGCTGCAGGAGCTTGTGAAAACAGTTCCTGGGGTTGCTGCCGCTGGCGTGAGCTCAGAGTCTGAGGCAGGGGGGTTTGACGTGGGAGAGGAGCTGTAATGAAACAGGGCAGGTCTGAAAAAAGAGAGCGTGAAATCCCTTTAGCAGTTCCTGCACTTATCCACCTCCCAAATATAAAACTTAATTCATTGATAACTAAAAATTTGAGTATAATGGTCAAACACGTGCCACCTTACAGTCGTGCCTTGTTTGACTCTCCTTGTCCTCCCTTGTCTCTTTCCACATTAGAGAGAGGGAAATGCTCTTAAGCCTCCTTTCGTCCTCCATTATTCATTTAATGGAAAACTGAAACTGTGTCAGTGCAGCTGTTCAGATATTATACCAGGCCTGGTGAGTCTCCTGCCTTGAGTCTTTGCTTTCGCCCCTGCTGTGCCTGCTTACCGCCTCTCTGTCATGTGTCGTCATTTTATGAGATTAGAGACGTGACTTTTTGGGGGTTCTGGGGGCTTTTTGGGAGGGGTGCATGACATCATGATTACCACCTGCAATCTTTTCACCACCCGTGATCATACTGCTGTTGCCATGCACAAACCTTGTAACTCCAATTTATTAGTGGGAATCTCAACATACAGCAAGAGGAAACCCTTTGAAATATTGGGATTAATTACAGATGCAAGGAGTTTAAGCTGAAAAACACTGCAGAGTACAGAACATGTCATAAACATGTATATTAATGTGCAGAAGAAAAAAAACAGTAATGAAAGGAGGCTCTTCATTTCTTTGCTCCTTTTAGGATTAAGTAGTTAAAGACTCTGAAACATCAAAGAGCTTAAGTGTAGAAAGGCTCTTACGCTTAAGGTGTGAAGACGTCAAAAACTGTTTAACTATGCACAATATCAGGCTTCCCTCACACACTCACACACTCACACAACTACATATGTTCACTACATACATCAGGCCTCTGTATCATTCAGGATTGCTTGATCAGGGGAATATAATTGCATTTTTCTGAACCTGCACTGTATCAGTTCATTGGTGCAACAGAAGAGGTGGAGGTTTTGGGAGATTGGAACAATTCACCTTTGATGTGTGTTTCCATTCATTTACATTTAGATCAGAGCATGGGAGCTGTTGAAAGGTCTTCATAGCCAGTGACCTCATTAATGTGGTTAGATCAAACAATCTTTTATCATATTTATCTTCCATTTCAAACCAGGGTGCTGCATCGCAGGGTCATAAAGCCACAGGAGGTGACACGACTATTAGAGTATGTAAGATATAAAAACGTGAAACCCTCTTTCTTTTTGCATTTTTGAGCTTGACGGAGTTTTACTTGGTTTACATGACTTTTAGCAGATTTTAGTGAGTTAAAAAAAGTGGTGCACATTTTTGTCACACAGTTTCAACCTATCCTCCTTTGTTGTTTTAAGAATGCACTTAAGCATCTGTTTCTCAGGTACCCTACAGTGTTTGATTTTAACCCCTAGCTGTGTAATGTAGGTTATCTTTGGCTCTTGTTTGAATTGTTTTGAGTTTCTCTTCAGTCTTTATACAGACTTGTCCTTTAGAGTCCGAGTCAAGGTACACTTCAGCATCTACTCCTATGATCTGGGCCACATAATTGAATACAAAGGAAAAAAAAAAAAGATTCTGAGAATAAGTTTTTATGAATTGCACATTTATGAGAAAAAAAAGTCTGATATCAATAGAATAAATGTGTACATTAAATTGAAGTGGTAAATTAATGGGCATAAAGTTCTAGTTTTATGAGAAAGAAGTTGTAATGTTAGACTTTGGTTAAACCATGTGTAAGCTGAAATAACAAATGAGGGGAATTTAGAAAAGCACCCAGCAGCCTGCACTGAAACAACAAACATGGAGCAATGAACTCTGTGGCGTGGCGCTCAAAAGATGGGAACAAACTATGGTTGCAGAAGTGTTCACAGGCTGCCTTTTTGTCGTCAAACATCGAATGTGAAAATCGCTTTTCCCCTACAAGATAGCACTACTATGTTGGAAATACGGTTGGCTGTTTGCTTTTTTTGACAAGTACCCTGTCTAACAGGTTGTTTTTATAAAATAGTCAGTAAGATAGCATAGTGAAGCACTGAAAAATGTCTTAATTAGTGTTTGGTTCATTTAAATTTTTCTTTACAACATGGTACGATTGCTGGAATCTGCGGAAGTTGATAGCTTCAGTGCGAGTTCTCTGTTAGCTGGTTTCTCAGTAAAGGTGGCTAGCTTACTTTGCAGAAGTAAGCTTTACTTTGGAAGAGTGATTATCCCCGCTTAAAAAAAAAGAGAAGAAGACTATTCCCTTCAATATTAAACTTCTTGGGAGCAGTTCCAATCCAGGCCTTTTCTATTCTTTTTTTATTATTATGGCCATTTTCTCTTATGAATAGGTGAACGATTTGATTAATTGGTTAAAGAAGGAGGGAGGGACACTTGTAGGAGAGAGAGAGAGAGAGAGAGAGAGAGGGAGAGAGAGAGAGAGAGAGAGAGAGAGAGAGAGAGAGAGAGAGAGAGGTATCAAGGGGCATAAAGTCAGAGTTGAACCCAAAGCTGTTCCAGTAAAGACCACAGCCTCAGCACGTCATGCACACTCCAACCCCTGAGCTTCACAAGTGCCTCATCTATAGCGTTTTGATAGATCATTATTAGTAATAAAGGTCTGTTTTCTGTTGGTTTCCTAAGGCTGACACTCTGGAGAAAGTCCCTACCAGACATAAGGATGCGTTAATAACCAGGCAAGCCAAGGCAGCTGTGGTTTAGCACCAAAGATCAAGCTCTAATTACTAGTCATGCTAGACTGTGAACCCGTAATCATTACTTGCTACTAAGACACTATTTTCGAACAATGGCTCTTTCATGTTCTTTTATTTATGTGTGTTGGAGAAAGAGAAAAGAGTGAAAACTGTATAATGCAACCAACTGTCTACAAGTGAGCAAAACCACTTTTAGAAAGAGCAGAGTTAGTTCAACATCATTGAATCTGTAACTCTGTCTATTGAGGAGCAATCAAGGTCCAGGATATCTTCACATAAGACAGAAAATCAGGTAACACAGGCTGTCAGAAAAAAATTGGCTGGTCAACAGTTTGCTGCTGGTAATTTATCAGGTTTATTAAATCTGGCACTTTTCATCTGCAGAAAAAATGTACTAGTAAGGGGAAAAGCAGCTGTGCAGTTACCATGCACATAAGGCTTTGTGTCTCACCATGCATGAAACTCATTTGGCTGACAGTGTATTTATAGAGAATCAGGATTTGTTAGATGGCTTAATAAAGCGTGTTACAGATTTCCTTTTCCCTGTAATAAGAAATATATGAAAGCAGAAGAATTGTGCTGGACATTAGTGGAGCAATGAAGACATTTGCATCTCCTTCTGGAGACAGATGCAGGATTAATAAAGCTCATATTCTCTATTGCAAACGGTACATTAATGTTTCTAATGTGGCAATGAGGAATAACTTTGACTATAATTAGATTATTTTAATGGTTTACATAAATTTGTGCCTTAATGTAGGAGAAAGGTTTTTTCTTTATCCGCTCGGACTGAGCTGCTCTTCAGCAGTTACATTCTTGTAACCAGGTGAAATTACAGATTAACACTAAAAATCATGTTAACGAAATAAACCTTCATAAAGAAATCCGTTTCCAAATACAGCACAGTGGTTGCAGGTTGCATATCATCCAGTTATAAAGAGACTTGAGGCTGTAAATCTAAGAAATGTTCATAAAACTGATTTAGCTGGTCCTGATGGGATGTCGATTTTGGAATAAATTGGTTGTGTAACTTTATTTATTGAACAAGATTCTCGTCACAGCTGATCATACAAAATCCTCATTGCAGCTTGTAGAAATCAGTAAGCTGCTGGTGACCCCCAACTGTTGGAGAGGGATACTGCACTCACATTTCAGTTTAAAAATGTGGAAATTTAAAGATAAGAAGGTGAGCTTACAAAGCAAACGGTAGATGAAAAATCTTAAAATTCAAGTCTTTAAATGTGATTTCATATTACAAAGAATACTAAAATACTGCAGTATACTATCAGCACATTGGTTTCTGCATTTGTCACAAATTGGTATCAAAGATTAGATTGTTGTATGCCAGAAGAATACAAACTGATTTCCCTCCATCACTTGGGAGAAATGTTTGATTTGTATTAATTTGATTTGCACACAAGGTAACATGGTAGGAATAAATTGTGTGATATGTGATTGATCTGACGGTCCATAAAATGATCCTGACAGACCTCAGTTTGAGTATTTGTTTATTGACTGCCATTTTTTAATATATTCAGTGGTTATTTAAGAAACGTTAGCACAAAGCACATCATCGTTGTTTTTGAAACCATAATAAAAAAGTAATCAAATTATGAACATGACATTATCTCTTAGTTGGCAAGATCTAGAACAGTTTCACCCATTTCTTCACTCTGTTTTGCCTCCCAATAGAAAGATTAATACATGAGTGAAATTCAAAATTGTATGTGACATACACTACTAATGCTTTTGTTTTATATTACAACAGCAATTTTACGTGGGGATACTTGATATTGGTGATTGGTATCTCCTACCATAAGTCATCCTAATAACCCCTGGTACATTGCTCAAAAGCACACATGGCAACGTGCAAACAGAAAGCATGTACATGCACAAGGCCTTATCACCTCAAGCTCACACACATAGCAGGCCACACTCACACTTGCACACACACTTAACCCCCCGCCACATTTGCTGTGATGAGCAGGCAGAAGGAAGGGCCTCTCCGGGCATAAATATGTCCAGCGTCAAGATATACAACTGGCAATTCCATCTCCAGTTGAAGCTTCGTCGATTGCTTTTTGCCCCTTCCCTGCAACTCATGCAGGCGTGCAACACACACAGACAAAATGATGGCCTTCCACATGTGCACTCACAGCATGGGCACGGAATACACACCAGCAGAGGGTCAAATGAGGGATATCTATGAAACAAAGGATGCAAACAAGGCTGTTCATCCTACACAGATGTTTTGTGTAGCCGAGCAGAAACCCACAAATACAGACCTGATGTAAAGGGAGGATGGAGAGCTACCATGCTTTCTCTTCTAAAATAGTTAACTTCACAAATACATGTCAACTTTTTTAAAACAAATTAATGCTCATTCTGGAATAATGGTAATAATATCTTCAAATCACCAAAGGTTGAGGATGTGGGAAACATGTCTCTGAGGGGTATTAACTTTTTACCCCCTTTAATCTGGAATGAATGATATGAGAGAGTTTTTGATCCATACAGCCAGCCACCAGGGGGAGCAGTTTTAGTGGAGACCTCAGTTTGAGCCAAATGTCATAGCGTCCATGATTTTTACAGTCAATAGCTCTAACCAGCACAGGCTAATCGCTAAGATACGTTGTGCTAGCTCTGTTTACCTAAGCCATGTTCAGCAGTCTCATTTTGTTAATTATGTTTATCTCTTGGTTCCATTTTATTTTGTCATTGCACGGTTCAAAGAGGTTGACACAGTCTTTGCGAAATGTACTTGAACCCTCGCAAGCACTTTTTCTGAAAAGGGAGCTTGAAACTGCTATATTTTTGTAAAATAGCAAAAATACTAATTGGCATTTGCTGTAAAACATACTGAAGTCACATTGATATAAATTGCTGCCCTTGGTTAGCTTGGTAAGCTTTTTGCCGCCTGTATAAGAGTTTGATTGATGGGTTGATATCATTGTTTGGAAATGGCTGAGTCAATCTGATCACACCTCATTTATTTTACTGCAGGGAGGAAATATTATATGGAGAAATTACCCCATCACAGCAAGAATACCCATCCTGCCTCAGCCATGAAATAGACTAACAAAATGATGTCAAGTTCTGTGACTTGTTGTAACGACCTGACTCATCTAACAGAACTGTTGAGTGTGCCTTTGCTGAAATGATATCAGAATAACATTACTCTCTCAAGCACTATGCCGAGCTGCCCCTGCGCAACAATGACTGAGTTCAAAACAAGCACTCCTTACCTACAGGTCTCACAGGACATTTACTCCACAACACTCTGACTTGTCCCTGCAGGCGATTTTCATAGCCAATGAGAATTTGATAAAGAGAGTGCAAATCAAAGTTCAAGAACCCTACACTCTCTTTCAGGCTAAATGCAAAGTTTGCTCGATGCTCAAGCTCCTGTACATTGTGGGTTTTTTTTCCATTCTGTGTGTGCAGAAAGTGGCAAAAAAAAACACATCTGAAGCAGAAATCCCTGAAATGCAGCAGTCAAGAAAGCTGATGCACCCAGTCCAATAAACATAGCGTTACTAATCCCCCTAACACATGACAAGGCCTAGTCATCTTACTCACAATGAGTGGTCTCCCTCCAAATGACTTCAAAGCAGAGCGTTTGCCACAACGCAGACTTGACTGATGAGGCTACATTTCTGACAGGAGCAGACAGGGTTAACTAAACAAGCAATTTCAGCACAGCAGCATTTGCTAAAACGCTGCATGGGACCAGCTAAGCTCCTGTGATTGGCCTTTGTGTGAGAAAGTGACCACTTAAGTGCTGTGCAGCCCCTCTTGAGTATGTTTGGAAGCATAAGCATTTCCTCTGACTTTCTGCCTGCTCGCACGCCCTGGTTGTGTACGAGCGTGTGTGTGTGTGTGTGTGTGTGTGTGTGTGCGCGTGCGTGTATGTGTCCTTGAGAGCATGTTGGTGTGTGCCTGCCTGCTCGCTGGTGCATTTGTTGTTGTTTTTTTTTGCTGTGTGTGCATGTGTGTCAGGGCACATCTGTGTGTTAAAAGACTGGATTCTTTGTGACGTAGTTTAAAGTTTCTGATGATTACAAACAAAACAGGGAATATGTCAATAATCTAATGTCATCTCCATGCAGTGTAACTTCATATTATGTTATCTCAAGGTTCTGTTGTCAAGTAAAGAAAATCAACCTTTCTAGTCTTTAATCTGTTTTGGCATATTTAATTCATGAATCAATGATTGCAGTGGCTGTTGGAAGGCACATACTAACTGTGATAAGTTATTTATTTATTCATTTATTTTATTAATGATATTGTGAACCACGACCTGAGAGGAATAGCATTTTATCTTTTCTATAAATGAAGTATCAGTCTGCAATATCTTGTTTTATGTCTATCAAGTAAGTTTGTTAAGCTTATGTTTTGTCAAAGTAATTTTAGACTTTATAAAAACATTTATAGGACAAAAAGATTTTTTATTCTGTATAAGCTAAACTTGCTTGAACTTGCAGAAAATAGATCTTCACATTCAAGAGCTGACTTACAAGAAGTCCGGTGATACATACAAATAAAATTGGTGATATTTTGCACAGAAGTTTGTTCTTTTTACCGTAAGTGAAAGCTGCCAACTGAGCCCATATATCCAATAAACCCCAACTTAACCATACTTTTGCATCAGTTCCTTCTTCTGTGAGTCTTCACACACTAGAATGACACAAAAATGACTTCGACACAAAGATCATCTTAACTAGAAAAAAAAAGAGACCTGGGCCCAAAGTTGGAATTGTGATTGCTTTGCTCAGTGTGAGGGACAATTATTTTGTTGAGATATATGATACATCTTTCTGTTTTGTAACTAAAGCTGGTCTTCTGCTGCTCCACTCATATTTCTTGGTTGACATTAATCTGTGCTGGTGAACCAGAGAGAGAGCGAAAGAGAGAGGGTGAGACAGAGTGAGGCAAAGGGAGGTAGAGAGAGGGGGGTGTTAAGAGGGAGGGCAGGGGGATCGGGAGAGGTGCATTTGCCATCAGAAAGAGCGAGTCCTTCAGTGGTCGGGGTCAGCACTCTAATCTGAGGAGGTGAGGATATTGTGTGAGGATATTTAATGAGAGGATAAAAGCGGAAGGGAGAGATGAGTATTAGCCTTTTTAGATATCATTAAACATTGATAGTGTCAAGGGACTGGAGCACACTGGGGTCCTTTCATTGACTTTCATGCTGCGTGCTAATATAGTTTCACCTCTGGGGACCTCCACCCCCCCCTCAGTTCCCCATCTTCAGTGCAGCGCTGAAGCTCAAGAGAAGATCAGATCTCCACCCCGCTTCTGAGGATAAGATTAGTGGCTCTGCTCGTGTGTGTGCCTGTGTGTGTGCCTGCATGTGAGTGTGTGTTGCAGATTATATGAGGTCATGCACTGTCTCTTGCTCACTTCTGTCTATTGCTTATGATGTATGATACACATATATTAGAACTGTGATAAAACTATCAAAAGCTTGCAGAGACTTGCACATTTTAATCCTATACTTAATCCTAAGAGGCACTTCAAATACTTAAATGTTATTACTTAGCTTTTCATTTCCAGAGTAATATCTAAGGTATTTACGACCTCAACTACCTCTGCTCTCTTTCTAACCTTTAGACCCCTAAACCTTTCTAAAATATAAAATAAATTCAGTGATTCAGTGCAGTTTGTTGATTGATTTGCTCCCTTTTCCAGATGCCTGTGCACATTTCTAGAAAAATACAACTAGGTGAGATTATTTATATCTGTGCAGCCAATTAGTTTGCAGATAGTTTTCTAAATTTGTTATTCATCCCAAAAACTAAAAAGTTCAAAGGCCAACAATTGTTTCCTGAAGCTCAATGTGGTATTTAACAGCTTGTTTTTCCCCAATTAATGAATGAAATGTAAAAAAAAGAGTATCCTCATTAAAAGAAATAAAAACCTTGCCACTCCAGGAGCTAAACCTCAGAGGACAGTTGGCATTTTGCAAGACAATAATTCAGTTAACCAGAATGTATTTATTTATCAGTCATTCTTAAGTTGATTTAAACAAATTATCCAAGCTTTCCCTTTCCAGCAACATACTATATTTAATATTACAATATTTACTTTAATAGTGTCAGAATAAGATGCATTTATGTTATTATTTTCCTTTTAAACAGTGTACCAGAAACAGTCTTGGTCTCGAGACCACATTTTGAAGGTCCTAGTCTTGTCTCGGGCTTGAGATATACTTAAAATTAGATATACTATCTGTGGCTTTGAAGTAAATACAATGATTAGTTTTTTTGCAAGAATTAAGTTGAACACGCTTGTTGAGATTTGAGAATTTCACAGACACCTTGTTTTTGTCTGTCAAATGAATTTGAAAGAAAACTAGATTAAGGAGAGAAAGCTCTTCATATGTTCAACATTTTCATGGTCTTTAAAATTGATTTTTATGGTCTTGGTCTTGCCATGGTCTCTGTGCATTCTGTTCTCACACAAGTCTTGGTCTTGGATGGAGTGGTCTTGAGTACAACACAACTTTTAATGGATGTTTTGTTACAAACAAAGACACTGAAACAGCCAGTCGCTAGAAAAAAATATTCAATCCTGAATCTTGTATGTCATGCAAAGCACCAGCAGAGGGCAGTCATGCTCTGCTATAGATACAGAGGCTTATCAGCGTACAAGAGCTTAAACCCTGAGTATGATATCCAGTATGTGAATGTATAGTAGAAGGAGAGTGTCAGAGGTCACTTACTGGGAAGATGATGATGGAGGGCGCAGTTGTTATAGGAAGTTGAAGTGACACACTCTGAAATGATTCATTTCTTCTCATTCACAGGAACTCTCCTCCCCTGGAGTTTGTCTGTCAGCAACTCACCTGCACAATGTAAGAAACACATTCACAGTTACTCTGGCTCTGCTCTAAATATATCACTTATGTCATGCCTGGTGTGCTTTCACATATTCAGTGTTTCCTTTTTTTCCTTTCACTTATAGATCTGTTGAACTTCCTACCTTCTACAAATTACTGATCATAAGGCTTCTGCTGGTCAGGTGCAGCTAAGTAAGTCATGATCACAGCCTGTAACGAGGGCAGTTTTTATCCTCAAATCAGATAGGTCTACCCTTATCATGACCTTCTCCATTTTAAGGACTATTTTTCTTTCATCAAATCAAATATTGTAGAAAATTTGATGCACATTTCATACTGATTGAACGTAATGATTCAGATTTTTTTTGTCTAATTATGTTCCTCACAATGAAACACAATGATAACGAAATGTAAATCCATAAAAAGACGAGTCAAAGTTGTAAAAAACAAATTAAGAGTAGAAAAGTTTGATTTTGCTTTCAGCCTGTGTCTCAGCCATGGTAAAAGATGCAGTTGTGACAGTGACAGCTGGAGACTTGATATCAGAACAATAGGAACAGTTTGATATCATTAAAACTGACAGCTGGTAATACTGGCAGCAGTGGTTAAATAAGACTGGAACATATAGGGTCTACTTCACATATTATGTTCTCTGACGCATGAACTGATATTTTTAACATCCTTTATTTCCTCACCGTCTTGACTCTAGATCCTTCATATTATGAAACAATGTCTGAACATTTGGTTCAAAGAGAATTCAAAGTAGTTTGAGTAAGAGCCACTTGTATCATCAAACGCATCAAGTGTTGGTTGCAAAATAAGACTGCTGGAGGCCTTAACAATCATTTAAATGTTTTGCTACAGAGACCATTTTAGTTTTATTGCTATTATATCAAATAAGATTCTAATGAAAGCTCCAAGGTGTTTGTTGTATTCAGATAGCATTAACCAGCCAACTTTGTTTACAGCTTTTTGTCTTGGGTTATTGTCTCATCAATCCATTAACTTTCAACTTCTAATTTTGGAGAAATCCATGTCCCTGGGTTATCTTGACTTATTTCTGATTTGTTTAGGTGAGCAAGTGAAACGTTTAACGCCCCCTCATTCTGCTGGGAGGCTGCCAGCCACAGGTCACATGACCTGGAAGAAAAAACCAAGGAGACTTTTTGGATCCCTCTTCGGTAAATAAACCCTCATCATTGTTGTTTTGTTATGAGAAATTGCACAAAGCATGATCAGTAGTTTGCTTTGAAATGCATAGACCCTGCAGAAAAAATATTTGTCACAGAAGGGACTGTCTTATCAAAATTTAAAATGACGAATTCGTTCTTAAGTAACTCGATGCACATAAATCTGGAAAAAGTATGTTAGTGTTCTGTGCTTCAGCCTCTACAATGATGTATCTGTCTCTGGGTTTTTAGCGTGGGCTGGCTCTCAACCTGAAGGGAAGTCCAAAGGCTGATGATCTGACGTTGCTCAGGTGTCCTATATGCCCTGAGAACACGACCAAGCGTTAACCTGGTGAGTAATGGCACTCATTTGATGTGTCGATATTAAACTGATGGGTTTCACAGAGAGATTTAAAGAGACAGGTGTCCTTGCTTGAACTTTTACACTTGATGATGGTCATTGTGGGCTGTGCTATTGCCTTCAGCCTTGTTCTCCATTCATGCATTCTAATCGTTTGGCCCACAAGGCTGACTATTGATGAGGAAAACACTGGGAATAAACAGAGGGAGGGTTTGGTTTCACCTCTACAATTTAAATAACCATATAGCTGCAAATTGCTTGCATATTTTCCTACCTCTTCTTTACCTGTAAAAAAAATATTGGTGAGGTCTGAAATTTAACTAGGGTCAGGGGTGAGGCAGGACTGGAGGGACGAAATGATGGCTTAAGGTAGTAATGAAGGAACATGAAGAAAAGAACAAAAAAACCCAAACTCATCCAGTGCTTGCAGAGTGAGAAGAATATAAGAGATGCACGGAGTAATCAGCTCGAAATGAACTTTTTAAAAAAATTCTGAACAGTTGTGCCTCCAGTATTTTTCCCATGCCACTTATTCCAACCTCAGTAGTAAAACATGATATTGAAAAGCAAGAACTCTGAAAGCACTGTGAGTTTTTGATCCTTTTATGCAATAACAAACGCATAAATAAAATGCCACAGCTGTAAAAAAGTACCTTGAATGACTAAAGTGTTATAAAATATTATTGCCTAGGTTAGATTGTGCAATTCTGATTGGTCTAAAGATCTTTCTTTTATTCCTCAAAACCAAACTTTTGCTATGGTTGTGAATCATAGATCCCAGGAGGCTAACGGTTAGTGCTGAGACAATAAGATTTTCTCCCAATTTGATTCTTTTACAGTTTTTGGTAGCTGATTCAAATTGACATTGCAATTCCACGATGTTGCCAGTTTTTTGCAACTTTCAGCTCACTTTTTCAAACATCAGTAAAAAAGTTTAATGATGACGGTGTCTACAGGCATATAGAGAGCCATTTTTTCCAAAATATTCATATCACATGTCAGTCGGTTTTTAAAACGTATTCAAAAATCGTACAGCAAAAATCCTGATACTTTTTTTCGCCCACACCGAGTGGTAAGACAAGGAGAAGAAGAAGTTAGTGCATGAAAAAAAAACTTAACAAAACACAGTGCGGGGGTGCCTGTGGACTGATAAATGGTAAAGAAAATGTCAGCAACTGACAGTGACAAAGCCAGTGAAATTAAGTGCAGTGCTGAGTCACGCAGTACTTTTCATGTTTACTTCATCACCAGAGGACATGATCAGAGTAAAACAAGCAAATAAAGACTAAGTCAGCTCACTTGTTAAAGTGCATAGAGTCAACAGTTACAATGATTTCAGGTCCAAATTAGAGTGTGAGGGAACATTTTAACCAAGATGAGCAGGGGCCCTCTGTTAGCATTGTGATCTAACATTGTATATGTTGTAATAATGATACCAGAGTCCTGCTCCATTCACTACAACTATGATTCATAAGGAGAATAAAATATCATTGTATGAGCTCATAACTCAAGACTACAAAGGACATAAATAATACTTCAGAGTCACCAAGGATACGTTAACTCTGTTTTAAATTGCCAGCTCTCTTACCCAAGATAATTGTGAATTCCTGTGAGTAACACTGCACAGCTTAAACTTTTTCTTTTCAAGTTCACGTATGCCGTCAGTGGAGCAGTACTGTGTTATTTGAAGGTGAAGACATCAATACAGTGAGGGGGAACGTTGAAAAAAGTTCACTTTCATGTTTTTTTCTGCATAGACAAGTTGGTCAGTCACTCAGCCAGTTTGAATTTAAATCCTTTGAGCACATTTGTACGTGCCTGCATATCGACATGTTTGTGTTCATGTTTGTGTTTTGAATATTAAACACTTGCAGCAGAGCTTTGCAGATTGATCCTTGGAAGACATATCTAAGCCCTGCTCCAGACTGATAGGACTGAGTCAGCAAGCACTTACTTCTTTTCATTGTCCTAAAGGGGAGAATATTGCTCTTCTTCTGCCTCTGGATATTACACAGTGTCTGTGCTACACACCTTACAGACAGATTAACAATACACAAACACACTGGGGATTTAACTCGCATTTTCACACTTGGCTGAGACAACTTTCCTTTAAAGTCTTGGCCCTGTTAACCAAGAAAAACAAAGCCGATATCTGAAGAGTACATAACAAATGTTTATTCACCAATAAAACTTTTTGGGATCTGATCTGGCTAACTGAAACAAATTGCTGTTTGTGAAGGATAGTATTTAGTAGTAATGTCCAGATCAGCTTTTGTACCCCCAACTTTGCCCCTCAATCCTGATCTGATTTTTTTATCTGGACCATCTGCCAATACTGAGTCAGAATCCAATACCTTAGTTCGCCTGATGATAGTTACATCAAGGATGTGAGTTGATCTCAGAAAAAAGGGGAAAAAAAGAAAAAAAAAGTAAATAATCTGAAGGGATTGACCTCTGAAAATATCCCGACAGCTGGCTTTGAGCCGAGACTTGAAACTTGTTGACTTTATTCTGAACAGTGTTTTATCTGATAGATGACAGGATTAGTTTGAGCCTCTTTCACAAAACAGAAACATGGGTTAGGTAGCAGCTTAAATAAAAAAACCACTCGGCCACATACATTCTAGGAAAGTTATAAAGGACACTCATTCTTAGCAATTTCATGGTTCACTTTGAAACACCTGCTCACAGTCCAACCTGAAACGGCCTGTTTGACTGCTGTGCTTACTGGGAGGGTGAACTGCAGCTCTCTGGGAAAGCGATGACATCAAAAAAGAGGTACAAGAAGGTCATTTGTACAACTGTAATGTAGAGGCAGTAACATATTTATGGCAATAAGCTGGTCATGGGGGTTGGGAGGGTTTATGAAACATTTTAATATCATAAAAATGTAATAACTGATGCAAATACCTCAGAAGAGTTTACAAAAAGATGGAGTGATCTAACAATGATTTTAAGCATGTGACAAAGTGTCTAACATCCAGAAGAACCCATTGAGACCAGAAGTAGCCACTGATAATTTCATAAACACTTCGATGAAAATCTGTCCAACTTTCGTCCCCTCAGAAGTTGATTTGTTTTCATCTATTTCGAGAAAGCTTTTGTTGCACAACAAACTAAAGTTTAACCCACATCCATCACATGAGGCACTTCACGTCTGTCAAAGGATGCACAGACGGGATGAGTCATGAAGACAGAGGAGCAGTCTGCAGAACAGAGGCGGGGTTATTCCGATTCATGGAGCAAATGTGTTAAAATTGCAGCTTTTCTAGAAAACTGACAGATGTCATTTTGGGCTGACACGCATCACAACACAGCCAGTGTGGGACAAAATGGGAAACAAAGGACGAGAATGTTTGAA
This sequence comes from Thalassoma bifasciatum, assembly GCA_008086565.1. Taxonomy (NCBI): domain Eukaryota; kingdom Metazoa; phylum Chordata; class Actinopteri; order Labriformes; family Labridae; genus Thalassoma; species Thalassoma bifasciatum. Next base: position 773,439 of record RPOG01000144.1, read on the forward strand.
GGACAACATGCGCCAAAGTATGTTGTTCTGAAATCTGTGTTAACTGACCCATTATTTATTTTCATGCAGTGCAAACTGTATTGTTCAATCCGAAATGTACACAGTCACAGCTGCCCATTTGAATTCTATACATTTTTTTAGAGCACCACACCACAAACACTTGAGTTTTGTAAAAACAGTTTAGTTCAAACAGGGTTTCGCAACAGCTTGGTGTTAGCCTCTTTCTGTCAATTCCCTCTCCTCTGTTTTTAAATTAAGTAAGAGTCTCTTGTTACAGTAAAGTGTACTTTAGGTATAGACTAATTAAAATAGTTGGGCTGTCATCTTGAGCAGGGTAAACTTAAATGAACTTGCTGCTGCCCTACACTGTTTCTGTTAGAGCTCAGCTGTTACACACACACACACACACACACACACACACACACTCACACATGCACACAAAGACATGTTGCTTTGCGTCATATCTACAACTGGACAGGATGGAGCAAAAGACTAACCATGGAGTTGACAGAGCCTGCAGGTTCTCTTTGAGAAATAACTGTTGACAACTCAGAACGTTTAATTACACAAAAAGTCAGAATGCCGCTTATTTCCCTTCACTTTTATCCTCTTGACTATTCAGAGTTTCAAAGCTACATTAAACAGATGGAACTAGTAGTTTGACGCTCCCTATATTTCAATGAAGGGAAACCCTTCCTTCCTAAAGACATAACTGGATTAAATATTTAAATGCTGTCTTCTTATCAGCTGCCAGGAAAAACTGCATTCAGAGCTAACTTTTTTGCTTACTTCTCTCCATTAGCTCCCTTTCATATGGACATCAGAGACCAGTCAGTACAGCCGACATGATGTGACACGGGTCTGCGTTTTGAAGTCAAACTCTTTCAAACATTTACCTTCTGCTGTCAAAATAGCTTCAAAGTGGATATTAAAAGGGCAGAGGCTGTCACTAACATGGTTATTCAAGTATTATCGCTCAAAAACACATTTCCCAATGTATCTTAGAAAAAAAGTCATTAGAGGAGCATCTGCCAAAAGGAAGCATCTGACACTTTTTTTTTCTGCTCTTACACATGGCCACGGGTATAATTACTCTATTAGGACCAAGGCAAGAAAAATATGCAAATAATGATGCTGAAAAGAAGATGTTGGAATCCAGCAATTACTCCACACAGTACAAAACTTTCTACATTATGATGGAGCTCATGTGTGCATTGTATCTGTGTCTTACAGACTATAAGGGAAAGCAGCTGTTATATAAAACTAGCACAATATAATTGGTGTAAATAAGGATGTTATAAATAGAGCATTCAGGGAAAGACTGGTGCTAAAAATGTTTGTATGTCTGATCTTACTTAGAGTCTGTGTCATACTCTTACATCTGCCAAACGGCTCAACATGAAATGCTCTTCTCTCAATCAGAAGCAAGGTACGCAATCTTGCCAGTATTAAAGTGATGCTAGACGGGACAAGCTACACTTTGATGACTCTCCCTTATTGGACTTCTTTGCAGGCCTGTATATGCACTTCCTATCTGCCTAAGACATTTGATAGTTTAATGCAACAAGTTGAGGTAGGAGGTAGTAGCAACATCCCATTTTCACAAATAGAGGTGTGACCAGTAAAAGTTTATGGACACACTAGTTAATGTGTTTGATGTTAGATCTATTTTACCTTGGTGATGTCTTTGTGGACAGACACAATCACACAAAGCATTTTTGTATGGTCTCCAACAGGATTGCTAAGGTAGAGGACTGTGGCTTACTGTGGATTGCAGTAAACAGAGTCAGGATGACTAATAATTAATGAATAAAGGCAACAGCATCATGATGTGGTTAGAATAAGATGTGCGAGTTTGGCTGCTGATTTCAGAAGTATGAACCAGCATTTTAATCCACCGCCTCATGGTGACTCACAAAACTCTGTGTACATCAGCTGAGAGTAGAGCTAAACTCTTAGCTAGCATGTCTGATAGCCTAACCGACATGTCACTCAGAATAGCAGGGCACCCATTTCAAGTGTTAGTCACCTCAAACCCCTTCAGTACCCTCAAGGCATGGTAATCTGGGACACACGTCAAGCCTCCTGCCCATGAAGCGAAAAACACTCGCCCAAGTGATGGTCAAGGCGTGATGAAAGGGCTAGAAGGCTCCAGCAATACTCAAAACTGGGTATATTCGGATTTGATGCTAAAGGCAGTGTCACGAGGTGTGACGTCTTCTCCACATGACTGCGTGTCTCAGCCAATGACACACCAGTATTTCATGTAGACATAGTCTAAGGGAGATTTTGTATTTCAATTCCACTGAATATCATCTATTGTTATCAGCTGAAGAGGCGGTCATCTGATAAGAACAGCATAAAGGTAAAAGTCATCTTTATGATTACTAATATCACAGATGAGCTTTATATTAATGTGGTCAAATATAAATTCAAGTCTTATTCAGGAATATTTTCTGTATGTCGACAATTAATTTGTTAGTGCACCGTAAAAGCACGAGAGATGATAATCCAAGCAGACAGTCGTTTTAAACTTTCCAGCAAATTGCACTGATTGGATTAGAATCTGTTGTCAACCCCCGACAAGCCCAAGAACAATTTTAAGTTTGTTTCTCTGAAGATTTAAATGCAACTTTAGTTTTAATACTGATATCAAATGGTTAAACCTTGAAAAAATGGGATGCTGCCAAAATCTTTTCAGTTCACACGAAGACTTATTTGCAGAGAGACAACGTGCTGAGTTTTGCAGCATGGGTGTGGGCTGCTATGGAGAGAAGACAACCTAAGCTGCTGTTTATGATGTCAAAAAAGAAAACTGAGCTCTCCATTTGCATTAAAAAAAGGAAGAAAATTAATTGTGAGTCTTTTTGTTTGTCTTTTTTTCCGATATTTTGAAGTTCCCAATCAGATAACAGAAGAGGGAAAGCAAAGCATTGTCTTTTCATATCAATTTTTGGACACTTAGATAAAAGAGGAAACTGGCGCTGCTTTATTAGCCCACACTAATACACCATTTAAGCTCACTAAGATAATGCTAAATGGCAGAAGAACAATACAAAAGGCCCACAGCTCATGATTGTAATTTGGGTTGCTGTCACGACTAGGCCAACTGATTGAAGATGACAAGTTTTCAGCCAGCTTATAAGGCTAATAGGTCTAACAATGGCTGCATGGCGATTGCAACAAAAGGCTTTCTCATATCACGACATTCATTCAGCCTTTCCTATCCCCTTTTCAATGCACTTTTCTTTTTTTTATGTCAAACACATCAGTGCTAGCGGTGGCTTGGACAATTGTAAGCCCTAAAAATTGCACCGTCAAAGATGTAGAGGGTTAAATAGCTACCAGCTAGCAGGTCATGGGAGACATTTATTCCCCGAGGTTATCATCCAAAGATCTTCCAGGCAGGAAAATGCAACTAATTGGTCCTCAGATATATGTAGAGCATACTCGGACAGAACAATGACAGGCAGGAAAGCAAACTGTCTGCTGGAGTGTGATGACTCAGTTCAGCTATAATTGTACTGAACTCTGCAAAGATTTGATGTTTTAATGTTAACCTACTTTAATGTGCTCATCAGACTTATTGTCTTGACTACAAATGATTTCATTTTGCTCTTAAAACTGCTTGAACTTTGATTTTTTTGGAACAAAGTGAAACAAAGGGTTAAAGATGGAGACAACCCTGCCTGATGTGTGCATCTTTAAACAACACAAAACAGTAAATGTAAGTGCAAATTTCAAGTACATGAATTTAACACCCCAACTATTTAAATTGAGTACAAAACTACCAACAGGATTTAAAAAAAAAAATCTATTCCATTATTTCTACAATTTCAAGTGTTTCTCATTAGTTTTTTCAAATGTCTCTTTACTTTTCAAATTTCATAACTGAACTCAGTCACTTTTAGTATTTTAGGGCCTTTTCGTATTTATTTGTATTAATTCTTCTTTTTTTTTTTTTTTTTTTTTTTTTTTTTTTTTTTTTTTTTTTTTTTTTTTTTTTTTTTTTTTTTTTTTTTTTAATGGACTTTAAATTCCTTAGTCTTTTTTCCACGTTAAGCTCTGAAACTCCTTTCATCTCTTTGTTACTTTTTTAATGGTCTCCATTTTTTTTCTTTTTTTAACAAATGACGTTTACAAGGTTTATGATCTGTCAAGAAGAGTATAAATTGCCTACAGATTAACTGATTAATATATTTATATAAACACGTTAAAAATACTACTGCACTGTTCACTCGGTCCGTTACCATCTTCAACCACACAGTACAAAGACAGAAACATTGCGCTGAAGAAGCTGCAGTGAGGTTTTTTAGCATGTGACGTCATTAAATGGCGGCAGGTGTTTGATGAAGTTGCTCGGTCACTGAAATTATTGGAATTTCTTGAATAAGCGGAATTATTTCACTAACCGTGCTTTCAAGATGAACATGAACATTCTCCGGTCCTTCATGAAGGTCGGTTGCAGTGAAAGTTGTCCATTTTCAGCGAGTTATGTCCCAACTGTAGAACTTCTGCGCATGTGTCACCTGTTGTCCACCTGCTGTATCAGGCTCTGCAACTGTTTAATACACAATAGATTTCCGGTTACTTTTCTGCCCTGTTTAACTTTACATTTCTTTAAAGGTTTCATTTCGGGGAACAGGAAAAGTTACCTTTATCCCTTAGATAACAAATTAATTAGCCTAACTGAAGCAGCTTCGCCCCAGTATTGACGTCTGCAAGTGGCACATCCTGTGAGGTGACCAAACGTCCTCTAGGGGGCGCTGTTTGTAACGTTGTTCACACTACAAATTACAACATTTCTTCAAATTTAGCCCCAAAAGATCTCTTTTTATGCAGATTAAGAGAAGTATTTATTTAATATATTTGTCAAATGTTATATATAAATGTTGAATGTTTTATCTAAATGTTAAAAGTTATGTCTAAATGTTCAATTTTATATTAATGTTAGCCTACACATAAATATCCTGATTCTAAATATGTAGCTACCTTTCCTGTCCCCCTCAATTTTTTGGATGTGTTCTTTTCTGAAGTTATAACTTGCATTAACTCAGATGTTTTTTTCTGTTTATTACTTGGACATTTGATGCACAGTCTCCATAGATAAATTATAGCTATAGACTGTGCATCAAATACCTGGATAATAAACAGAAAAAATCTGAGTTAATGCGAGTTATAGCTTTAGAAAAAAACACATCCAAAAAATGAGGGGAACAGGTCAACTAAATGTTTAGAAAGGTGTTCAAGTATGAAGTGACATCTTGTCTCTGAAGCAGCTGAAATTGTCCTGGAAAATAATTTCAAGGAACCCGCTTTAATCTTTCAGTGCTCAAAGGATTATGCCATTGAAATTTGAAGACAAAATTGTCTTTAAGTGTAAATGCAGTATTTTCTCAGTTCAATAAAATGCCTTGCACTTTTACTAAAACATCCAGGCCCAATTTCAAGCTGTCCTGAAGTGAATTCAAACATTGAAACAAAATCTTGGTCACTGGTTACTAGAAAGATGGATTACCTATTGTTGGTGACTTGAGATCAATGAAGAACTAGCTTTGTCACTTTGCTAAAGTGATAACCAGATACATTAGTCAAGATCACAAGAGAGCAACCAGAGAATTCTTGTTGACAGTAAAATGAAGTAAAGGGATGTTTTTGTATGCATACTTGTAGAGGGCCTCCATACAGCTGAATGGATGTTAACTTCAGCAGGTAAAATAAAATATGTGGGTCTGTTGTGCCAAAATGTATTTTCCATCTCTATTCTTTGTTTGCTTTGTGTTAAAGCTTAGAATTATTCATAAGTGCAAAAATTGCCTGGAGTCTGAGCTATATTTTGAGATACAAAGGGTGTGTGCTTTTTCTTTGTACCTGCCCAAAACAACAATAGCCTTAGGTTGTGTCTAGCAGAAAATTAGCATTTGCTTGTGGATGTGAACATGTAGCCAAACAAGCCACCGAAAGTATCCAACCAGCTGCAGCAAACATTGGTTGACAGGGGAGGAGATTTGTGAGAAAACCCTGGGGCCATTAAATGTCTTTAGAATGAGAAATTGATGAGGACAGAAACAGATCTATTGCTGGCTTAAAATGAAACTTTGTTTATGCTGCCTGAGTGACATGACAGACAAGTGGTGAGGGAGGTACCCTAGAAACTCGAGGGGGACAAATCAAGGCAGTAGGGAGTGCCGAAGTCCTAAGTCAGTCTCGACTTCATATGGAGCATTCATAGTATACAAATATATCTAGTGAAAAGATTTGCATTGATTACAAACACAAAATGTGTTTCTTAAGTTCAGCAACCACAAAGAAGTGAATCAATGATTACAGATGAATTATGTTGATATATATGCATTTTAGTGGAAAACTTATTTTATTGCACATCTGTCCTTGCATGCTGACTGTCCATTCTTGAAGGGAAGCAAAGATATCTGACTAACTGATAAGGGCACAACAAGAAAAAAAAAAGTCTGACTCCTGAGGAAAAGGCCCTGTGACTATGGAATCTGCAAGTCATCATGCTGTGTTGTTCAGTTGAACAAAACATCCCAATCTTCATTTCTGGAAGCAAACCATTGTTACTTTATTGTAAACAACAAATGGAACACTTGCAATGTAAAGGTTGCCAATTTAAATCATCTTGTCACGCATACTGTGCTATGGTAAAAAGAAAACAAGCTGCTATCTAGTTTTTGATTGAGGGATGAGAAGACAAGTGGGGCCTTTGCATTGGGACCATATTTTCACACCCTCTTCTTCAGGGTGTAATTGGCATTCAATAACATTGACTCAGTTATTAGCCACAGTAAGATTTATGATGACTCCATTAGTCCTTAATGTGTTTGTTTCATGGAGTTTCAGAATTTGTGGCTAATGCATTTCTTTTTACCCACAATGATGTGTTTGTATTTGTAACTTTAAGATACACTCGTAGAAACCTGCTTTCCTTTCTCTGGTTGGATACTGCTCTAATGCTATGCCTGATCATATATGTGGATGATTATCCAAAAGATGCAATTGTTTTTATATTTCCTTGTTGTCTTTGGTAGGTGACTGGCTGGCTGGAATACCACCCCACTCCTTCTCCTTCCGAGGACATCCCATTCCAGGGCAGTGCTTTGCTGTCACTTCACCCCAGCATGGAGCCAACCAAAGTCCAGTCAGAGGGTGGCCTCAATGTCACCCTTACCATCCGCCTCCTAATGCATGGCAAAGTGAGAGAATCTCTGACTTACAATACTTCTCTTAGTCACGTCTGTGTGCATTAATCTCAGCTGAGCACCAAATTAACTAAAAGTGATTATACGCTGCATTTCTGCAATAACAGTCTGGTAAATTGGCTTTACTGACAGAACCATATTCTCACAGATTTCCAAACACTCCACCAGCTGTTTACCTGTTGCAGCCTCACCGAGCTGCCACTTTCATTCCAAGAGAGCAACATGAAAAATGAGACTTAGATGGCCTTATGTTATCTCCTTGGTATGACGCCCCTCCCCCTGTTCTAGTCTCACCATGACCAAAGGCTTTTTGCAGCACGTGGCACCAACCTGGGAATAAAAAATGACCTTGTCTTTCAGGTGTGAAGGGGCTGAGCTTCAACTTCAGCTGTGCTTAGCCCACTGAAGTTTGCACAGTCAAACTTATACAGTTTGACAAGATTTATTCTGAGGTTAAACTTGTGATGCTCTTCACTTTTCAGAGGTGATTACTTTTATGCATATGAGTATTTCAGCAGCTGGGTAGCAGCTGTTTTGCTAGTTTCCCAAAGAGCTATTCTGCTCTTTGCTTGAGACAATCTGGATTCTCGCAATTTGCAATTAAACAGACCGCTTTCCAGACTTCAAAAACAATTATTTTTTTCATTTGCTTATTTAGAGGTGTACTGGAGCGTTTCCTTCTTTGTGGGTCAAGTTTGTTGGTCCTGCAAGAGGTAGACAACAAGTAACAAACAAGGGACAGATTATGTTATGGTTGTTTTGAGGTATTTGAAGAACAAGGGTTGAGAGTATAAATAATGAACAAGATGAAATGTAACGAGGAGGAACGTTGGGATCAAGAGAACTGAAACAAGAGGGGCGTGGGTGGGATGCAGGTTTATTTGGTCTACTAGACATTGGTATAGATAGCTCCATTTATGTATGGCGTCCCCTTCCTCTCAGCTCTTTAGGAGCTAGTTGGAGAAAAGGTGTCATGATCAGCTTTTGTAAAAAAAAAAATCATGCTTTATTCAACTATTCATGCTACTCTCACCATATAGAATGAAGTTTTCTCCCTCTGTAGTTTGTTAAAGGGCAGCAACACAATTATGTCTTAAAAAGTAGCTCTATCATTGGGTTGTGTTCAGAATGGAGCCACATTTCCCCCTTGTCTTATGTACCAAGTAAAGCATGACCCTACAACCCAAGCAGTGTCTGGCTGTTTATGCAGACACTCTTGACGAATGACCCTGGAGCACGACAGGTTCATTTTTGCTAACTAACAGAAAGGAACTTAAAAGAGCAAGACCCATGTCCTCCTCAGTTGCCTACTCCAGCACTTGAGTCTCACCACATTACATTTATTGTCTGGTCCAGATTCTGTCCATGATGTTTCTAATTGACCCAGTGCCAGGAGGTCATCTATGTGTTTTCATTACTGGCGCAAGAATATTTTACTTCCCAACTCCTCACTTTTAGTGCAATGACAAAGCTACCCTATACCATAAGACTGTGCAACTTTTTTTTATTTTTCATTTTTTTTAACGCCATGACTACTGAGGGAAAATTTCTGACAACCTCTCAAGAAGTGGCTGACAGCATTAATATCACAACGGATGTCACCCTGTGAGCTGCAGGGGAGTGTCGACGCTCTCAGCCTGCTCTGCCTCTGTCCCCACTCTGGCAATCCAAGCTCACGAAGAGTGATTACATGCATATGGAGAGTGTAGTCCTCAACACTGAGACACAGCTGTGAAACTGCTATGTGCCCCCGTAATGTCTGCTTGATGTCCACGAAAACTTTTGTGGCCTTATTTTCTAAATTCGGTATCAGCAAAAATAAGGCCACAACAGCTGACTTTGCCACAAATTCATTTTGACACAAAAGAGGGTATTCATATTCCGAAATCATTGTATAGCATTGCACATTTATCCGGAAACCTTTTCAGAAAACTATTTTTGACTCATTTTTACATTTGTTTGCAGGAAGTTGGGAGTATAATTGGAAAGGTATGTTCATTTGCATGCCTTTAATATTGTTCATTAATCCACACTATGCGTTTCTTGTGAAAGATTTCACGTTTTTTGTTGTTGTTTTTTTTTTTTTCAGAAAGGGGAAACAGTAAAAAAGATGCGAGAAGAGGTAAATTCAACTCTCTTTCCTGGGAATAGATAATTCAAATGAATCCTGGCTAATGGCTTCAGAGCTTCATTGACCACATTGACAGTATTAATGTGTTGTTCATTCCAGAGTGGAGCACGAATCAATATTTCCGAAGGCAACTGTCCTGAAAGGATTGTCACCATCACTGGACCAACAGACACCATCTTCAAGGCTTTTGCCATGATTGCCTACAAATTTGAAGAGGTCTGATAAATTTATACCCAAGCATCTTTCTTTGAATAAAATATGCATATTTTTCAAATGGTCAGCAGGGGGTTGCATCACTGGTTTCAAAAGGAAGTTGGTTGTGTGAAAAAGAAAAAGATTGTAATTCTCATCTGTAAATACTGGAATTATCACCTTACATATTGTGTAGCATGTGGTAATGACTGATATCCAGTTCTGTATTCATTTTGTATGAAATCCATTGTTTATCCATGCAATGTATGGTTTCAAAGCAGTCATTTATTGGCTGTAAAATGTGAACTAAAATTGTGTCCTTTCAGCCATCTGTCCTTTTGATCCTGTCTTTGATATGAGTAATATAAATGGATGTACTATGGCACTGTGGCTGAGACCAAAAATGAGCCCTACTGCTGTGTCTTTGGTGCCAGATTCAAATGTGATTTCTTGAAATATGTCCTTCATTTTTCAAAGAAAGAGCAGAAAAGATTCAAATGTAGGGCTGAAACTTCTTTGTCTCTCTCATTTACTGACCTTGTACTGAACTGAACTGATGTACAGGACAGTCATCAGCAACAAAAGGTTATGATTTGTTTTTTTTGGATCATGCTGACCGAATGTGAACACTTTTTAAATGTTACATATGCTCTGGTTTTCTAGGACATCATCAATTCCATGAGCAACAGCCAAGCAACCAGCAAGCCCCCAGTCACCTTGAGGCTTGTAGTTCCTGCCAGCCAGTGTGGCTCCCTCATCGGCAAAGGAGGCTCCAAAATAAAGGAGATGAGAGAGGTACTAATCAAACTATTTACAGAGAAACTACAAACAAAATCCAGCTTGTTCTGAGTTTCTGCTTTCAAAACCAAAGAAAAAAACCTGCTAATTTCTTACTAACATAAAATGAAATGAAATGAAATGTTCTCATCTGCACGGTGGTGTAGTGGTTAGTGCTGTTGCCTCACAGCGAGAAGGTCACCAGTGTGAATCCTAGTTCAGGCAAGGTGGGACTTACTGTGTGCAGCTTACATTATCTCCATGTGTATGCATGGGTTCTCTCCTGGTACTCTGGCTTCCACCCACAGTCTTAAAACATGCAAAAACATTCACATCAGGTTATTTGTTGATTCTAAATTTCCTGTAGGTGTGAATGTGTGCATGAAAGAATATCCGTCTCTGTGTGTCTGTGATTGACTGGCGACCAGTCAATCCCTCTCGCCCAAAGACAGCAGGGACAGGCTCCAGCCACCCGTGACCCTGAACAGGATGAGCGATAGAAGATGAATGAATAAAATCTCTTCATTAGTTTCAATAAATAGAGGGATTTTCATTCTACTCTTGGACAGTTTCAGATATGCACCTATTCAAAATAAGCAACGTGCCTGTTTCTTACCCTACAAAGCAGCAATAGCAAAAGAGCGATGATCTTTTTTGGTTCACTCATTGAGAGGATTTAACTTCTTACAACAGTTTAAAGAGAGGAGGTAAAGGTAAAAACAAAACATAGTGACAAATAGTCAAAACAAATGCTGCTGTCAAGGAAACAGCAGCACTCGTAAGAAAATGAATGTCATTGACATATTGATGAAAAGAAGTTATAACTTACAAAAATAGCAATGATAAATAAACGTGAATTCTTGAAGTTTTTCACATTAGTTCAAGTATTTAACAGGTATCATTACCAAGCGAGCAAGGTTCATTTACAAAACAATTATTTTTACATCCCATGAACATAAGACTCCTCAGAATGCTACATTTCTTCAAACTTCATCTATTCAACACTGCTCAACTCCTCAATTCTCTCTCTTTCCTCTAGTCCACAGGGGCCCAGGTCCAAGTGGCAGGTGACATGCTGCCCAACTCCACTGAACGTGCAGTGACAATCTCTGGGACCCCAGAAGCCATCATCCAGTGTGTCAAACAGATCTGTGTGGTCATGCTGGAGGTAGAGTATGTCATGATTCAACAACTAATTGAATTTCCTCTCTTTTTTTTCATTCTGACCTGTTGTATTCCTTTCTCCACTTCTCCTAACCTCTGTGATCTCATCTGCACCTCCATTCACCTTTGCTTTCTATGTCTTGGTTTTTGACATTACATTGATGGATTGATTTGAAGAATCACAGAAAAGTAACCACAGTGTGTGTCATTGCATCACTCTAACAGTTTAAAAGGCCATTTATAATTCTTGGACTGTGCAACCTGTATTTAGATTGACTGTGTCAGCGTTAAGTGGGCAGCAGCCAGAAGGCCTTTTTTCACAACATTACCACACTGCCTGTGGTGCCCTTGCAGCCAACTAGGTGGGCTGGCCCATCTGGCATTTGCCTGATCTGCTTGAATGCCACTCTAACATTGGCTGTAACTCTGTTGAAGTTTGCATTTGTAAAGTGTAGCTTGTTATATTCTCTTTTCTGGAATAAGGAGGGAAGAAAACAAGAGGTAGCACTAAATGAGCTATAAAAGCATCTAAGAAAAGAATAACTTTTTTTTTTTTTTGTCGGGAAAACCCTCAGGCCTCCCTTGAGGATTGTGTCACAGAAGGTGTAAATGTTCCTGCCCAGTTTTGAATTGTAGTAAGCAATGAGACTAGTGTTGAATTTCCCTGCAGACAGTCTCTCACCTTGTCTCCATGACTTATTATATTCACTGAAAGCATTTTCTCAGAAACAGATTTCTGAATGGTTCTAATTTTCATGAAATGTCAAAAGAGATACAAGGTACACTTTCAGGGGCAGAGCTATGTGGTTATTGTTGTCTGTAAATGTCATCTCGACAAGCGATCTGCCTTGTAATAGATGGAAATTTGTGTCTTGCTGTGCACTCATATTATGCAGCAGACTTGGACTCTGGGAATATTCAGACACATAAAGAATAGTGAATAGACTTATCTCATTACTGTTTAGAGCTAGCATTTTATAAATACCACCTGCCTGTTTTGTTACACAACTATCTAGCCACGCAATGATGGAAACTTCTCCAACATTTATCTGGGAAACAGTGCTCTGTTTCTTGAACTTAAGTGGAAACTCCTTTTTTTCAGTGCAGCAGCTAAAGAGGAATGCAAGGCATGTTGCTGTGCAGCAGCATAAATCAATAATTCTATGTCATTATAGTGAGTTTGTAAACACTCGCTCTCCTCCCTTCTGATTTAGCAGTCTACTTTCTACCTGAGAGGATTTGCGTGGAAAGCAAGTGACTTGGTAGTGCATTTAATCTGTGACCCCGAGGGTGAACAAATGCCCTGGGTCTTTTTTTGTTTTGTTTTGTTTTGTTTTGTTTTATCTCCTTGAATAAAGACTAACACCTCTGGGCTACATGATCTCTTTTTTTTCATTAACATATTCCAGTGCTTTGAAGGTGAAAGTATTTGACCATCACTCAGAGTAAACACACCAAGATACAAAATTAATTCAGAGTGATTCTCCTGATGTTGCTCATTTACCACAGAATTTTACAAGCTTGGAAAGGCCACCTGCTTTATCCCATTCTCTACTCAAGCCAGTTAGCTCAGCTTGGCATAACGACAAGAAATTTTGGAAAACTGCAATTCTGGTGTCAAAAAATCTGATTCCCAGTCTCAAAGATGCTGTTCTTAGCCAAAACATAGCACATATGAATTCAGAAGTATAAAGGTATGACATATCTATGTGTGATCCAAATTTGTGTTGGTTGGTGAAATTTTATGCTAAGATATCATATTTGCACCAATGGTAAAACAGAGTTTCTTTTCTATTCCCATAAAAGAAAAAAACAGCCAAAGTGTTCAACTATTTCTGTAACATTTGTCATTTCGTAAAAACAAAAGGACAAAAATGCTGACTGCCTCTCCTCTTTTATCTCTTTCCATTTCTCTTAGTCTCCACCAAAAGGTGCCACCATCCCTTATCGCCCAAAGCCTGCTTCCACCCCTGTCATTTTTTCCGGTGGCCAGGTAAGAGCTGAGCTGGTTTCTTCGTCTTTGCTCTTGCCTGTAGCTGAAATGAGACTCCTGATAAGCAGTCTAAGCTGCAACCTGTTGGGGGGTTTAATATTAATTTGCTGTCTCATTAGAAAAATATACACCACCTTAGGTTGTGGTTCAAACAGAACTTTTTTTCTGCCCAAATGGCAGAATTAGGACCTGTGTACATTTACAGTCCTATTTTTTAAATCTCTGCTGTTTCCCTATTTCCCTCTTTCTTTTTTCTCCTTCTTTTCTTTTCTTTGTTTGTTAAGTTTGTTGCTTTGGCAGCACAAACTGCACTGTACAGACCTCCTTCATTGTTTCTGACAAAGTTGTTTTCAGACCTTCTACCCCTTCTCGGTTGTTTTGGTTGGTGATGATGAAATGACACCAACGAGCAAATCAGTTTTCAGAGTGCAGTGAGCACTGAAACAAAGCCAGCTGATGTTTGGAAGCTGAGCACTGAAAACAACCCACCTCAAACAGCATTAGTTTTACTTAGAAAAACAGGCATTTTGTGCCCAAAGAACATAGTTCCTGTACACAGGCCCTGATACTGCCACAAGAAGTTTTGATGGAGTTTGGGCTTGTAGTGATTTAGCCAAGTCTTGAGAATTTACATTTTTTTCTTAGGCACAATTAAAAGCAACTGTATTTAATATTTAATCTCTTGGCAATGTAGAATTTACAAAAAAAAAAAAATCATTATGCAAATAAATATGCATCTGAATATTTGTTCCAACAATTATGACATCAGTATCTAATTAATGCAAAGTAAAGCAACAAACATTGTTTATGATCATACTGTAGATCTGGCCAAGAAGCTGTTAAAAGCATTTAAACATTCAGAAATTGAGACAGACATATAATAACAGGTTATTTGTACTTGTAATGAATCCAAGAAATAGGATTTGCTTTTGCCTGGAGATTTACTGAGTGGACATCTAATTCAATATAAGACACAATTAAATCCTGAAGGCAACCAAAACGCAAAACCACACAATCATGTAAGGATTTTGAGGGCTATACTCAATTATACTGCATCTTCATCATTGAAATTTAAATATGATCAAAATATCAGGGCAACATTAGTGGAAATTTTGTATCTGCAGTTTCTAAAAGATGTTTATGATGTGTTGAAATAATGTATCTGATATGTTTTGTGTCTTTACAGGCCTACACAATTCAGGGACAGTATGCCATACCACATCCAGATGTGAGTTTTGACTCTGTTTCCTATTCAGTGAAGATCTGTATCATAAGTATATGCAATTTAAAACAGGAGTACACTTTTGATTCCATGGGCACACCAGCTCTCTGGAGTTACTTAGGGGCAGGTCATCCATCAAAACTTACAAAATCTCTGTCCTCCTTGGATGAAGGTGAAATAGAGCCAACGAAAACAACTCTTTCCAGATCTATTTGATAACAAAACACTGCTGGTGATAAAATAAAGGAAAATATACTTGTGGCAATTTTTGTTGTAGACACACATTTGATTTTAATGGACCATATAGTCTCCATTAATAATCTCCCTTCATCTGTCCTTGTCGTGAGAGCATCTCAAGAGCTACCTTGTGTTGTATCCGCTAATTCAAAGTTAGGCTGTGATTGATGCCACTGGAGGTGCTGGTTGACGCTATAATCACTCAAGTACTGTCTTGACACTTTCTCCCACTCTCATTAAAAGTCCTCTTAGAAAGGGAACAGCATCCGTCTTCCTTCATTCCTGATGGAAATGATACGCAGCAGGAGACGGACATAGCGTGACCATGTCAGGTGGCGAGAGAGTTCTCCGAGAGCATGTTAAACTAAAGGTTCCCCACTTCTAAATCATAAGTGCCATCTCGGAGGACGTATGATAATTGCTAGGGTATGCAGATTTCTGTTTGGTTAATGCGCTCTGGGAAGGCGTTATTTGACACTGAGGTTTGAAAAGTTAAATTTGGAGAGTGTTAGAAAGACAAGGACATGGGGTACATCCCAAGTCTCTGAAATTTCATCCATGTTTTTCCCCTCACTCGCATCTTGTCCTTCAGGCTTATTACCAAGGGATCCTGCATAAAGAGGTGCAAGGAAAGAGTGAGGAATCAAGGATGCATGTATGAAAGACAGGCTTTTAGTTAGGTGGTGTAATTTATCAAATACAAACATCAGAAGTTAAACCCTCTGTTTCTTTGTTTACTAACAGGATTTTTTGCCTAGTACTTTGAATACCAAGCTTCGTTTCATCAAATATGGGTAAACAGCTACGTTTTGCACACCACTGGCCATTTTACATTTCAAAGCTCAGTGTTTAATGGGTGTAGATTTAGTCCTATTCCTTGAAGCCTAGAATAGGTGCAGATTTTGGTATAAAAATGAGCTTACGTGCATACCAGGGCCACTCACAGCATACAGGTGAACAGACAAACCGGGATTGTGTACGGTAAAGGTTTAAAAAAAAAAAAAAGTTTTATACACAGGAGTGCAAATTGGTCAACCTACCTACAGACTGATTTCTTGAACTATAACTTAAGTAATTTTGTAGCCTGGCCAAGAAGTATGCCAATTGTGCACAACTACACATGGGTAGACTGGAGTGTTGTGGTTAATCGTACGATGAACTGACCTGATTAGTTGTGATCGCGTGAAAACATTTATTTTTTGTTTTGAAATCACCCACTTTTCAAACACAGTTCAGATCATATAATGATCTTTTTTCTTTCTTTCTTTCTTTTTTTTTTGGAGTGAATCGATCATCTACATTGAAAATCCTGTGGTAAATATGGCTAACTTAGAAAAAAAAAGTCTGCTCTAACAGTTTGATCCAGCATCCTCTGAATGTTCTCTGCTGACTGTACTGTGTACATGGGCTTTAAATCACTGAAAATGGCCTCTACAATTTTCAAAGTAAATTGATAAAGAAAACACACAGTTGTTCTACAGCGCAATCAGCTCACAGTTTGTGCCGCCTTTCCATAAGTGATATATTTTACAGGAATTGGAAGAAGCAGAGTGAAATGTTAGTTTCGTTGTAGGTGTCATATCTGATCAAACTATATATTATTCTGTGAACCTCTGTTAGTCTGGTTGGGAATCCACTGCGCTCATATTCTGCAATAATTCTTTGTCACAGATTGATGTTCTTCTCTACACTGCGCTCCCCTCTAACATGAAACCAATGTTGAAAAATTGAAAAATCAGATCAGAGCATGGATATGAGCACACACCCATGTTTCAGTCGTACATAGGTTTGATAAACGAGGGCCAATGAGTATTGACATCTAGCATTGTTATATTATTTTATAAGCTCTTCTTTCAAGGCTTCTTTTTCCTACCACGATTATAACGCAATAACTTCCCTTATTGCTGGGTTAGCAGCGGTATGACCTGACTTTGACATAGTCAAGTAATTGTCTGTCCTCTCAAGGCCCTTTTTTGTGTCTGTTCAGTGATTGCTCTCTCTCCTACATGATGCACAAATCAGCGACAACATCCAATCAATAAATGATTAAGTGACATCCAGTAAGAGGTCAGTAAAAGAATTCCTTGAAGCCGTCTCTCATCTCTTGCTTTTCAGGCCAGAGATAAGAGCATCTCATTGGCCTGGGAAACAAGAAGTGTTTCAGACAAGAAGCAGAAAGTGAGGGAAAATTGAATTGGAGACTTGGGATATGCCTATAGTCAGAGAACAATCTAACTACCTATACATTTGCGACTTCATGACAGGCAGTCACCCTCTCTTTGTATCTTTTTCTCTCTTACTTTTCATCCTCCACCTCCCTGTGTCATGACCTTCCTCTCCTCACTGTCTCTTCACTCGAGTTTTGTTTGGCTTCATTTCTCGGTGTGTCCTGTGTAACAGTAACCTCTTAGTTCTACTTTCCCTCCTAACCCTTCAGCAGTTGACCAAGCTCCACCAGTTGGCTATGCAGCAAACCCCTTTTACCCCTCTCGGACAGACCACCCCTGCTTTCCCTGGTACGTACCCACGAGTCCCTGTAGATAAACTCCTTCTTTTCTGCATCCAGAGAAACTCTTTCCCTACCTTCCACCTTATCTCTCTTTTGGCATGTCTTGGTCCCTGTGGTTTCTCTTCTTCTTTTGATTTTTCATGAATATTTTTTCCCTCTTGGCTCTGTCTGACTTTAAACCAGTGAAAGGCAACAGAAATTGACACTGGGCTTCACATTGAAATTATCTATTCAAATTGGATTATCACTTGGCAACAGGATACATCCGCCCTCTTACATTCATATCTCCTGGGGAAATAGACCAGCCACACCGTTTCATGATGACCTAAATGTCCTCACATCTGAACTGAACTGTTTCAAATGGCTCTTGGTCCACTCATATGTCACAACCCCACATGTTCAGCTGCAAAGCATCGGCCAGAGAACTAATGAAAAAGCAGTGCTTGAATTTTTTATCCTCAAATTTCTTGTGAAGCAATGTGACTTTATCCATAATACATGCAAGGATTTCAAACTCAGGTAAGCAACTTTGAAAACCAGTGATAGTAAGCTTGATTGTGAAAGTGCCCGTGCCCTTCTTTTCAGCTGACTCCCACAAAACACAGGAATGAGGATCTGAACAGTAGGGACACAGCTGGAAGTCCAGTTCGAGAAACCTTATTTAGAGTACGACTAAAAGAATATTCCAATTTACATAGTTAGTGCTAACTGTGTCTGACTACCTTTGTGTGCAATATTTTGGCTTAAGCTGCATGTCTATCAAACCTTGAGGAAACTTCAGTCATGTGCAATGAATATATGAACAGAGGGATAGCATTTAAAATGGAAAGACTGGCAGGTAGGCAACTGAATCATTTCAGGCTGAATTAAACAGTTGGATAGGCATCTAGAGACGGGGCAAAATGTGTCATGATGTGACAAACCATGTCGACCCGAGGGAGAGAGAGCACCAGAACTGTTAGGCCACGTCCTCAAACATCGATGAAAATAGCTGCAACAAGCTGTATAATTGATGCTGGAAAAATCATATTAAGTGCTTCTTCGATCCTGATGGAATTATAAAACTAAAAGGCTCAGATTGAATGCTTTGAATAATCTGACAAGGTAAGATCCTATTTCGACAAATAAGAGATCAGGACCAGGCTTTGCTTGGCTTCGCCCTTTTGATCGTGGTTTTAATTGAACAAGTGTTTGGATACGGTTCAATTTTTTTTTTTTTTTTTTTTCTGCTGACGCCTCACATCTTACAGTCTGTTTCCACCATTTTTCTTCTCTAAAGCTCAGGTGATATATTCCGCCATATGGCAGCTTTTGTTTTTTTTCTAATCTTTTGTCAGTAATAGAAAGCAATGACATTCACACTATATAACTTTAATGGAGAGCCATGATTTGTTTTTTTCTTTCAGAGGTGGAATGATTTTAATGATTTTAATGATTTTCCGTTTCAGGCCAGCAACAACGAGAGAGTTTCATTTCAATCACCTTTTTTTTTTTTTTTTTTACTTTGGTGCCTTTTGTAAGATTTAGAGTTTTGTATATAAAGGCATCAAATATAGATATAAAATGAATGTTTGGTCCTTCTAAAGTGGAAAAGAACTACTTATCCCTGCCAAAAAAAAAAAAAAGAACTCAGGGCCCAACAAGCTGAGTAACAACAGCCCAGATAGCAAAATGATTATAAACTCACACCATATATGTCATAGCACATGTCTTTTTTTTAAAATGTTCTATTAAAAGAACAATTTACTCAGGGTAGTGGCGGACCAGTGGGGGCATGTTCCACAGACCACAGTTCGAGGGACCCTGAGATAGACTTTTTGTCTTTTAGTCTCCTCGACAGACATACGATAAAAATCCTAAATATGTGATCCTACAAGAAGAAATGGTAATTTGATGATTTGGCTGTTAGATGGGATGATAAACAGTACCACCATCATCTATCTTGTACTTATTTTTGTTCAAGTGTACACAGTAAAAAAAACAAACTATTTTTCTTAAGTGTCTAATTCTGTAGTCCTTACTATTGTTGTTCTGCTCTTGTTACTGCAGTTTTGCACTTTTACGGTTGTGAGCTGTTGTGACATGAATGTCCCCCATCAGAAACCAATAAAGGATAGTCTGTTCTTTTCTATCTAAAAGAGAGTTAGCTTAGCCAGCAGAAACAAAGACCCCAAACAAATCCGTGTATACATAGTTGATACAAAGACCCTGGTTTGAAGGTCTTGTCGTCAAGGTTTCCATCTGCCAGAACAGATGGAAAGAGAAGAAGAAGCTTGTGACAAAAATGTTTGTAGTCAATGCTTGAAAAAGCAGCAGATGTACACAGGCTCAAACAACTAGCAAAAAGGCAACAAACTAGCTGTTTCACTCTGCAAACCAGGCTGTGTGTAAAGCCAAGGAGAATCCCTGTTGGTCCAGCTGGCTTTTGGTGCCATGTAGTTGAGTCCCCCACTCAATTACAGTTGTATTTAGAAAGCAGCATCTAAATATAGGATCAGCCAGTTTTTTACAATCTTGAGAATAAAGCAAAAATAATTTCTTCCAGAGAATCGTCATATTCATTGAGAGGTTCCAACTTCGCCAAGGCTCTCAAAGTCCATTATTTGTTTTTCTTCACTCCCCATTTCAGGTTTGGATGCCAGTCCACCAGCCAGCACCCATGAACTCACCATTCCTAATGATGTAAGTACTAGGACAGTCAACTGAGGCAGGGTTTTGATGCAAGTGCAGGGCTTGGACTTGAGTTCAACTTGAGTTCCGATTCATTTTGGACTCACATATCATGTGTCAAATGTACACCACTATGATTTCTGCCATGGTGTAATGTCTTTTTCCATATTTAAGTGATTGAAAACTCTGGGTAAATTAACAGACATTTTGAAGATGGCTCTCATTTAATTAACAGATAAAAGACGGATCCATGAAAGGAGCCTTCACTATAAAAATAATCGTGTCCTTTAAACTCATTTAATGTTGTGAGAACAAATGATTGACACCATTAACATCACTGATCCTGCTAATTTCATTTCTTACTCTTGGCACAGAAGAAAACTCACATCTCAGCTGATTCTTTGACCATGCTACCATCAATCAAACTTAATTTCCTGCATGATGAGATTTAAATTAAAACAAGACCATTTCATAAGCCATTAAACTACCTTTGTACCATCAAATGTCTTAGAACAGGTATTGAATAATATGAAGCTGACATTGAGAGTTCCTTCCTCCAGGATCAAAGATTTCTCCTCTTNTTTTTTTTTTACTTTGGTGCCTTTTGTAAGATTTTGAGTTTTGTATATAAAGGCATCAAATACAGATATGAAATGAATGTTTGGTCCTTCTAAAGTGGAAAAGAACTACTTATCCCTGCCAAAAAAAAAAAAAAAAAGAACTCAGGGCCCAACAAGCTGAGTAACAACAGCCCAGATAGCAAAATGATTATAAACTCACACCATATATGTCATAGCACATGTCTTTTTTTTTTTAAATGTTCTATTAAAAGAACAATTTACTCAGGGTATTGGCGGACCAGTGGGGGCATGTTCCACAGACCACAGTTCGAGGGACCCTGAGATAGACTTTTTGTCTTTTAGTCTCCTCGACAGACATACAATAAAAATCCTAAATATGTGATCCTACAAGAAGAAATGGTAATTTGATGATTTGGCTGTTAGATGGGATGATAAACAGTACCACCATCATCTATCTTGTACTTATTTTTGTTCAAGTGTACACAGTAAAAAAAACAAACTATTTTTCTATTGTTGTTCTGCTCTTGTCACTGCAGTTTTGCACTTTACGGTTGTGAGCTGTTGTGACATGAATTTCCCCCATCAGGAACCAATAAAGGATAGTCTGTTCTTTTCCATCTGAAAGAGAGTTAGCTTAGCCAGCAGAAACAAAGACCCCAAACAATCCGTGTATACATAGTCGATACAAAGACCCTGGTTTGAAGGTCTTATCGTCAAGGTTTCCATCTGCCAGAACAGATGGAAAGAGAAGAAGAAGCTTGTGACAAAAATGTTTGTAGTCAATGCTTTAAAAAGCAGCAGATGTACACAGGCTCAAACAACTAGCAAAAAGGCAACAAACTAGCTGTTTCACTCTGCAAACCAGGCTGTGTGTAAAGCCAAGGAGAATCCCTGTTGGTCCAGCTGGCTTTTGGTGCCATGTAGTTGAGTCCTCCACTCAATTACAGTTGTATTTAGAAAGCAGCATCTAAATATAGGATCAGCCAGTTTTTTACAATCTTGAGAATAAAGCAAAAATAATTTCTTCCAGAGAATCGTCATATTCATTGAGAGGTTCCAACTTCGCCAAGGCTCTCAAAGTCCATTATTTGTTTTTCTTCACTCCCCATTTCAGGTTTGGATGCCAGTCCACCAGCCAGCACCCATGAACTCACCATTCCTAATGATGTAAGTACTAGGACAGTCAACTGAGGCAGGGTTTTGATGCAAGTGCAGGGCTTGGACTTGAGTTCAACTTGAGTTCCGATTCATTTTGGACTCACATATCATGTGTCAAATGTACACCACTATGATTTCTGCCATGGTGTAATGTCTTTTTCCATATTTAAATGATTGAAAACTCTGGGTAAATTAACAGACATTTTGAAGATGGCTCTCATTTAATTAACAGATAAAAGACGGATCCATGAAAGGAGCCTTCACTATAAAAATAATCGTGTCCTTTAAACTCATTTAATGTTGTGAGAACAAATGATTGACACCATTAACATCACTGATCCTGCTAATTTCATTTCTTACTCTTGGCACAGAAGAAAACTCACATCTCAGCTGATTCTTTGACCATGCTACCATCAATCAAACTTAATTTCCTGCATGATGAGATTTAAATTAAAACAAGACCATTTCATAAGCCATTAAACTACCTTTGTACCATCAAATGTCTTAGAACAGGTATTGAATAATATGAAGCTGACATTGAGAGTTCCTTCCTCCAGGATCAAAGATTTCTCCTCTTTTTTTCCCCAGCTAATAGGCTGTATTATTGGACGCCAGGGAACCAAAATAAATGAGATTCGACAGATGTCTGGGGCACAGATCAAAATTGCGAACGCTATGGAGGGCTCATCAGAGCGCCAGATCACCATCACAGGGACCCCTGCTAACATCAGCTTGGCACAGTATCTCATCAATGCCAGGTAACCTTCTAACTTTTACAGCAGGGAGGTAGCACTGAAGAATCAAAGCGCATATTGAGGGGCCGTTCATAGTGAAGATCCAGGAAAACTTCAACAGCGATTGTTCTGTTTGAAACGAATAAAAAAAATATCTTTAGTTTCATTTTGACAGTCTTGGCACTAATACTTGGAGGAGTTGCCAGAAATTGCACAATGTCTGTCAGACTTTGACAAGAGGCAGATATGTCCATGAATAATGTGGATATTCATGTAATTCTTGTTTCCTTCGACTTGTGCGACTTATTCTATCCAAGTGTAGACATTATGATGCATTATGCTTGAGCCAGCACAAGTAAGTGCCTCATGGGAGCAGTGCCAGCTCTTGAGACGTGCTGTGGCTTTTACATGCACAACCTGTAGACACATTAATTCAATGATCCATTCAAAATATTTTAATGTAAAAAGCCTGTTTTAGTATAATAAGATTTGGCCAAATCATCATGATCAGTTAAGTTCTTGTCTTGTTATGTTGGTTTGACTGAGATTTGAGGTATTCACACATTAGCCATTTATAAGCAATAATTGAAAACAATATTAAGTCGTGGGCTATAATATACAAGCCTGGACAATGCTATACATAATGCAATACAGCACATCGCACCAACTACCCAGAGGAATATGTTTTCCATATGGGTTCCTCCACTATACTGGGTCTTTTTCCCATATTCTCTGGGTTTGTTATCCACAAAGGGAATAAATGTATCACCTAAAACTGTGAGGAAACTGGACCCCACTGATGTCCATGTATACCTTAACCTCAAAGTCAAATGTTATCTGTGCAGGAGCTGCAGACGCCGCACGCTCCACAAACAGGACTTTATATCTATGACTTCTTCAGAACCGTTGAGGCAGCAGACCTCTGAAAAACTAACGGATATCACTTTCCCACAATTCCAATGGCAGGTTCAGGGACGTGGCTGCCATGTGGAATGACCCCTCATCCATGACTACATCCTGAAGTCATCTCATATCTAATTCTGTTAACTGAAAGCTAACATCCAAACCAACGCTTCACATTTACCCTCTGTGTGTTATCCGATAGAATATTCCGTCAGTTTCTTTTGTTTTGTAAAACCTGTCAGTGTTAGCCTGTGGGAGAAAGACAGATAAATAACACTGGATTTTATTTGAAATGGGTAAAGCCAGTGTATCCTTTATGGAACAGTTTGACATTATATGTAATGTGCTTTGAATGAGGTATGAAGATCAATTAATTGATCTGGGAAATGGTTAGCTTAGTTTATCTTATTCAAGAGACAGGGGTAATAACTTACCGAGAATGGTACATCAGCCAGCACCTCTAAATCTATGTGTTTGTGGCAATCACTGATCCCATCAGCGGTTATTGTCAGCATACCTCTGGTAACAGATGTCAACTTATCAGCAGTTTTAGTTAAGCAGGCAGTCGTGATTTAGGTAAGCGAGATCTCAGTTCAACAGTAGACACATGGGTACTTTTCACTGGCTTATTTAACTCATTGACTTCACATGACTATGTTCTATGGCTATTTAAAGAGACAAAAAAGAAAGAGTAGACTCTTTCATCAGAATAAAGAAATTAGTTTATATCCTTTTCCGTCACTGAGTAATCACCACAGGCTGGTTCCACCAACGTCACCTGTTTTTGACCAAAACTCAAACAAAGAAAATGAGCTTTGATTACTTTACTTTAGTGCTCGTCTCTAAAGCTTCATCCTTTGAGCTCTCAATTCATCTGTTTTTTCTAAGCATGCAACACATTTTATGTTAAGTAGAAACTACCTGAACTTTTTTGACTAGCAATGTCTGCCACTGTTTCTCTGTCATCTCTTCTCATAATCCTTGCTGATCTTTCATCCTCAGAGAGCACCACTGCCACCTGCAGGGTTCAGTTTGTCATTAAACTTGTTTACAAATCTGACATTGATGGACAAGCTCTACCAGACTGACCCTCAGCTTTCCCTGTTGAAAGCACAACTAACATCCATAGACGTCAAATGACAGCAAATGAGTTGAGCAGATTATTTTATGAGTTTTAAGTTTCCCTGAAAATGCTAAACTTGTCAGGTCTGTCCCAAAGACAAGAATAAAACAACTTTTGTAATGTTAGTTATCTAAACAAAGGTCTGTTGAATAATTTCTGATGCATTTCAAGAATTCAGGAAATCCATCTTTCAAAACAGCTTTGCCCAGATTATGTTTAAGTTAAAAACTGTGATCAATTCTGTAAGCCAAAGATGCAAGAACCCATAAAGAGATTAATTAAATGTTATATTACTGCTGAGGTGGGATGTTATTAAACCCAGGTGCATTCTCACTTTTGCTCGCCATACAAAGACCAAATATCAACAAATACCAAAGCCTGCTGGAATAAAATAACACTTTTGTGTGCTGAAAAACCAGAGTCCTGTTTACAGATTTGATATTCTTATGCAAAAACTGTGATTGTGGTTGCCTGGCATTGTCAACAAATACTTCCCACATTAACAATACAGTGTGTTGAAAATAACTGTGAAAGATATTTCTTATTGGCTCTAACTTAATTTAAATTCAGCTAACAAGCCCAGATAAGTGGAAAATAGCATGATTTCAAATGTGTGAGGAAAAGCTTCATTCAGAGAGCGAAAAAGAGCTAAGCAAACTACCCCAGAGCCATTTATCTTGTCTAACTTCATGCAATAAATCAAAGCATATTTTCATTAATGTCAAACTATTCCATTGAGTATTTAATTAGCAGGTCTCCCTCTATGAATAATATGTTATTGTCATTACTACATTAGACATTTGCCTTTCAAGTCCTTGTGTTTAATTGTCTGGAAAGAATAAAATCCTTAAAAAATGTAAAACTAGACAAAATGTCAAAAAATGAACACGTGCTGCCACTCAAGCAATGCTTTTTGAATGAAGAGTCATGTGGTGAGTCAGACTCTAGGGAAATATTGTAGTTTTACATTGGATCAATTTTGTTTGTTTACTTTTCATCACTGCATGGCCTCAGAAGGAGATTAGAAATGCATGGTTGTGTTACCATATTTTAAGACGTATGGTGTTATGGAATAAGGAAACAGTAACGGAAAGTGTGAAACAGGTGTCAGCCAGTAATAGAGCACACAGCCAGCCATTGCAGCATAACTTTCACTTTAACAGGAAAGTTCTTCTTTCACAGCTGTTTTATTTTCTCTGTCTACCCCTCCCCTCCCCCTGCTCCTCCTCCTCCTCCCTCCACCTTCCCTGAATTGTTTTAGGCTGACGTCTGAAGTCACTGGAATGGGCACTCTCTAGTTTCTACCCGTCTTCCCTCAGTGCATCACATGACCCTTGAGCAAATGGCATTGCACCTAGTTTATTATTTTCTCTGTTTGATCGTTCTGATATTTGAGTGATTTTAACTTGTATAATTTATAGAGTTTCCTGTGAACATGTGTATCTGCACTGTCAATAGGATTCCTCACATTTATTCAGAGCTTTGTTGCTTCAGATTCATAAAGGTTACTTTACTTTTTTGACCCTCTAGTACCTTTCATGGCATCTCACACACAGCTAGCTTTTGTTTTGTCACTTTCTTTACTTTTTGCACTTCAAGCAGTTGAAAGTGGATGCAAAAGGCTGTGAGGCTAACTGACACATTTGTATTGCACAGTAAGACAACTGCAAAATGTGTGTCAATGTGTAGCCGTTATCATACATTTCACACTGTTGCCATACTTGAATCAGTGCTGTGCTGTGTGCCTGTTCGTCTTTGATGATCACAACAGATTTGTCTGCATAACACGGAACTATCTGCATTTTAAAATTTACTTTAGTATCACACAGGTCAAAACAAAGACTGAGCAGTGAATGAAAATACATCACTACAAAAACAGTCAATTTATGAGTGTCATTCTGTCTCCTATTTGAAAACAACCCCAAAGGTGCAAGTCAATAAACTTCCACTGAAACGCACACATATCAGTCTTTTACGGGTTTTTATATGAGACGTGACAGAAAGATTGGGTAGGAAAATGAAAATGGGCAAATGACTGCAGCAAGGAGTGAATTCAAAGATGCATGCTATAAATAAACTTCACTTTATTCACCTATGCTCCACAAAGATGTAATCATGATATTCATGCTGCCACCTCATAGGAAATGGGCTTGACTGAAATGTCTTGGAATTGACTGATGTATATTTGTCGTCACACACATCTTATTTAATTCTGCCATCCTATTCCGTCAAAGGGGGTAAAGGCTCCTGAGAGGCAAGGATCTATTAGTCGGTAATGAATGATATTTTACACCCCATAGATATCAAATACACATTTCAGTAACAACAACATCCAAGACAGGAAAATGTGCCGTGACTCACATAAGCATGTATGACACATTGGAAACGTATGTCTTGATGTAAATATCTACAACCTGAAGCTTCCTTACAGGTTATTTCAGCCAATCAAGCTACATGAAAGCCTTACATAAAGATACATGTTAACTGGGAGAGACGTCAAAGGTACAGCATGTCATAGAGGAACCAATGTAGTCCATAGACAATTTTCTTCAACCGGAGAGAATGACTGTGCGTGTCTGTGGGTTCGATTAATTTCGACTTACATAATGTATTACACGAATATTATGTTTATAAATATGAAGAATGAATTAATTTTAGTGAAAAATCCCACAGATAAGACTTTATCAGGTCAGAGGATTAGGGGGAAGAGTGATTCATTTATGAAATGTCGTGCTTACTTATCAAGGGAATTGAGTTTTTAACATTTGAAGAGGTAGAGATGACCCCGTTTTCTTCAGTATTCCACCGTTTATTATACCTGATGCATACATGGGTTTGTAATTGAAGGGTTGCCTTAATGCATATCTTTAAAGAGAAGGTGATAAACAAAAAAATATATATCAGTATGTATCTTTTCACTAAACATGACATTCTAACTAAATGTATTTCTGTTTTGAATCCACCTTATCGGAATGCAAGTACACAGTTCACTTCAAAAGCCTTGATATGCATACATTTGACTGAAAATAGAAAAAAATGAGTTTTTTCGGGGAGTGTAATGTGCAGGTGACATATAATCTACATAGGTCATGACTGATTTAAACATTTATGTGGAAACAGTTGCTTTACTTCATTGTCACATTTTGAAACATTTACTTTACAAATATAATTTTGCATGTCAGAGCTCATCTGACTGCACCGTGATGTGTCGCCGGTGATCAAACTGAGGAAAAGCTGACAAAGAACAGATTGATTCTTTTTTAAGTTATTTTCTCAAATCAAAGTTTCCATTATTTACAGATTTGTGCCAGTAAAATAATTCATATCTCCTGTATAGTGTTCCTTGTGTGCAGGCAGGCTAACTACGATGCAACTATGCCACTTTGTGAACATCTTTTTTTGCTTTTTTTTATCATCATCATCATTGTTTTGGTTACGTTTTCATGGTACATCCATTCCTGAAAACCACTCACTATGTTACTTTGTCATTTGAATCATACATTAACACTTTTTTTGTTACTGTGCTAGAGCAGCAAAAAAATAAAGTGAAGCACTATTTGTTGCTCTTTGAGAACACTTGTCTGGTTCTATTTGAGTTTTTAGCGTTTGCCTTTGGAGATCTGTATTTAGGTTTATTATTTATGGAGGTTTATTCTGAGCTGTTTTGTAAAAAGAAGATAATAAAGTTTGTGTTTTACCCTTGGCCCAGGACTTTGTGTCTTTTTTTTTTAAAAGTGAACTTGCTTTGATTGTTCTTTTTTGAAACATTTGTTGAATATGACAGGAGCTTGGGAATCCTGTGATATAACTGCAATCAGAGGAGGCGCTGACACCACCTGTTTGACAAATTATGTCATGGTCCTCTATATTTTCTCAAATGAGAAGTTAAAAAACTCTTCAAGAACAAATATTTCCATATCTTACTGTTTATTATAGATCATTTTTGTGACAGAATTTGACACATTGAACAACTTTTTTGGTTTAAGCTGTTAGTAATGCTGCAGTTAGTAAGCAGTCTTTCAACATAGAAAATACAATTTTTTTTAAAAAAAGGATTAACAATTTCGATTTTATTCTGCAACTTCTTGAAAATTAGCTATGATAGCCATCCACACACTCCTCTGAAGAAAAGTGCATGGATGATTCCATGAGAGCAGCCGTTTGGAAAAGGGCCAAAATAAAACCTCAGCTCCAGGTGTTTTTTTTAAAAAAAACATTTTTTAACAGGTTTTTAAAGTGTTTATAATATTAAACAGAGGTATTAAAAAGTATGTATCAAATTTGTCACATGTGGTGTTTTAGGGTCCAATTTGTTTGTAATTGCATTTCTACATTTCTACATTGAAAAAGTTTGGTTCAGTCAGTCACCAGATACATGAACTTCAAGTGTCTGCTTAATCTACAGGACCCATGTTAATAATGCAAAGACAGTAACATAGAAGCAGTCAGGGACTCTGCAGCTGCAGCTCATTAAAAAAAGCTTAAAGCATGTATTTAAGACTCTGAGGCACTTTGAGGAGTTGTTGACTGGTTTTAAATTAAAGAAATGATTTTCATTACTCACCCAGAAATGGTTAAATTCAAAACCACCACTTGGTAATGATCAACACTGAAAAGTGGGTTTCTGCTTGTTATCAAACCTTTCCAGTATCAATGTGTCAAGGGGAATATTTACAACAGTTTTTTTTTTTCACATCAACTTGTTGTGAAGGACAAAAACCTGTGCTGCAGCTTTGCTTTTTTTGCGAAATTATGTACTTGTCAGGGGAAAAAAAAATTCACCAATGAGATTGTGAAAGCATGCACAAGGACTCTGGTGTCTTTGACAGATCAAATGGGACAAAATGGAAAATGAGGCTTTAACCTCGGTCAATAACTACGAGGGAATAAACCTTGAGTTTGTAACATTGAAAACTAAACTATAAGGTAATTCAAAGATCTGTGATTCATTCTGCTTCTCTGTGCTTTTCTTTAGCCCTGCACACTCTTCCAGTGAGCAGCAGGGTAGCTTTCCATTCACAGTATCCTATATCTCTTTAAGTGGAAGCCGTTGTAACAAATCCTGCCCCTGATAGAAATATCACACAGCAGGGGGTCAGTTAGTTATTTCAAACACACAACTTAATGCCCATAAAGGGTAGAGAATAGCAACATTACATCCCTGAAATCCCATTTACGGACAAGCTTTATGGCAATTAGGGAGGCAACAGATTCCTGGCTTATAACCCCAAAATTAACTTAGATTAAGTCTTGCTCACACAGGCAGTGGTTTCCCACAGAGCAAAATGTGCAGTTGCTCTTACAAAGACAGTTAAAGGTGGAAAGAGAAAGTGTTTATGTCTGTTTTTATGATACATTTCAAACTATTATTGTCAGATTTATATCTGACCATGTGTGTTAGGGCAACAAAAAATAAATAAATAAATAAAAAGAACAGATTCTGGTGCTCATTTTGTGATGTTTCAAGTAGGCCAAAGTCAACAGAGAGACAGGATAAGGAATTTGGGTTAAACAAGATTTATTTGCAATAGATGAAGAGGTCAACGAAAACAGAGAAGAGTCTGAGGAGGAAGTTGTCAGTTGATTACAGATGGCTCCAGTGACCTTTTTGTCCTTGAAATAAAATTATGTGTATGGCTTTGGAAAGGTAGAGGTAAATGTTAGGAGTAGAGGAAGATGTGTTCTTTTAAAGTTTAGAAAGTTTTACAAGTTCTGAACACCTTATTTTCTCTCTGAGCTGTTTCATTTCCATGCACTTTTCTAGTTATTCTTTTCCTATTCAGGCACATAATAATAGTGCCTGCCTTTTTCCGTTTAGACTCTAGCAGACCATGCAGAAGTTAACAGTCTAATGATCCTAATGGTGGTAATAGCTCAGAATTAAAACACACTGCATGAGATCTATTATTCTCTGCTTTTTTAATTAGCTCCATTCACCCCAGTTTATAATTTCATAATCAGAGCCAATTATTCTCTAAATCCACAAAATATGTTAAATAGCATAAAAAGGGTCAACAGTGTCTCCCTCTGTTAACTTTCCTACCAAAGAGTGATGGACGTTGCTGTGACAAAGCCATGTTTCTTTTGGCTTTCCGCCAGAGAGTGTGTGTACAAGAGAACTAGCCACCGTAGACCTTTTGTCCACTGGCATGTTGCAAATTATCATTGACGTCCCTCAGGGATGGCATGGGGTCACCTTGTTTGCAGCTCAACCATCAGCCAACACTGCGACTTTCACGGCTGTTAGACATGTTGGCTTTTAACCAGCTGTTGATTATACTCCCCAAGTCCCTGATTGCATTTAGGAGCACATTCACAAGTCTAAAGAAGGAGAGATAATCCCTGAACGAAACTATTGTTAATCTTTATAGGGAAAACATGACGCTCTGATTATATGTTGGAAGCTCAATGTGGTCTCACGACATTCAATAAATTCATCAAGACTGCTTTGTCTTCTCTTTGTGTTTTTGTTGTGTAAGATGAGGAGTTAACAGGGAAGTATACATACAACATGACAGGGTAATTTACAGAGACAATGACCAAATCAAACTCCCTTTACCTCAATTTCTCCATTGAAGAGAAGATTTTAAAGAGGGGATGTTTTAGATCTACCTTT
>RPOG01000145.1:0-26056 GCA_008086565.1 Thalassoma bifasciatum
GGTCCTGGGTATTAGCATCAGTTTGGCCTCACAATGGAAATGCTGCCTTTTGCAACACTTCAATCAGATACTGTTGAAAGCAAAGCCACAATCCCCTGCACCCCCCCACCTCCTCATCCCCACCCTCCCCTGGCTTGGCCCACAGCTGTCTGAATAATGAAGTCACCTCTTCCTCTTGGCTGCAGCCCAGGCGTAAAAAACAGTATCACAATGAAAATGAATGAGGGTCCCCTGCTTGTTAGACGGATGTGGTGTCCTTGTCTATCCAACCTGCCTCCAGCTCCCTGTCACACACGTCTCACCAGCACCCCCTCCCACCCTCCACCGGCCAATTGTGGATACCGTTTTTCCCCAACTCTGGTAAAGAATGAAATAAAGACTTCTGCCGGCCGACAATAGTTTTATTTTCTTTGCAAAGAAAAGGTCAGTTAACACATACAAGCAGTATGGATGCCAAGTGACCACGAGTGATGAAAGTCTGAAACACTTATAGTCGTGAGACCACTCCCCTGGGCTTTGTTTCACACCTTCTCCGTCTGAGGTACATTTGGGAACAAAGGATCTTAAAATCAAAGGCTCTGAGAGGGGGGGTATTCAGGATGCGATCTTTGGGGGGACACAAAAGGTGAGGTGTGGGGAAGTGTGAAAACAAAAGTTTAATCATTTGGAGGATGTAGGAACAGGGGTGGTTTTGCAGATCAAAGTCAATCACAGGTTTTTCAGTGATGACATCAAATTCAATCACAACAGATCAAAGTCAATCACAGGTTTTTCAGTATGGACATAAAATTCAATCACAATTCCCCTCTTCTGATCATTAATTGATCACTAAAATGAAGAAAAAGAAAAATTTTAAAGAATTGAAATGAGTGCTGTACAAATGAGAAAATAATAACAATGAAGTAAGATAATAACTCCCTTGTCTTACTGCAAACAAGAATTCTCTACAGGATGTCATTATCAGAATCAGAGTCTTTGCTGAGGAAATGATGTGGCTCAGGAATGTAATATGGGGCTATCAGAGATGGTGATGCACGAGTTTGACCCGCTGTCCAGAATGCGGGATCAGCAACTGCAGGTGAATGTTCCATTTTCTCCTTTTGTCAGGGTGATGACTTTTGTTGGTGTGAAGGTATAGGTTTCTCTGGGTGATGTTTGTTGAAAATCAAAGAGTTGTTCCTTGTGTCATTGTTTCTTGCGCTTTGGGGTTGGGGGTTACTTTGTCGGGTCGTTGCTCGCCTTTATGTCGCCTTGACCGGCGACTGCCTTGCGTGGTGGTTGTCTCGCTTGGTTGTTGTTCTGCGCAGTGGTTGTGTTGTCTGGTGGATGCCCCGCCTAGCTGTTGATTCTCCTTGTGGTCGCCTTGTCTGGAGGTCGTCCAGGCTCCCCTGGATTGACAAGATCTCCAATATTCCCCCTGTTTGACACATGGTCCAGTCCATGTGTCAATTTTGTAAAGTGAGGGAAACAGAAAAAACAAAACAAAAACAAACAAACAAACAAACAAATGTGTACACAGGAAAGGTTTGTTCTCTGTTTCTTTTGCGTGACATTGCAGTGTTTCCACAGTGACTTTTCTCGGGTGTCACTGTATTGCTGGAAAGGCGCTGGGAATAGAGACTGAGGTTGAAATATCCCCTTCCCTACAGCAAAGGATCATTGATAGTGGTTAGAAGTGCGGCTCTTTTCGCGGCAGCCTCCACTATGCATTACCTAGAGGGATAGAATTTCAGTTATCAGTGTGAGCAAGGCATTCACAAACAGCGATTGAGTTTGGGTGCAAAATGGCATCTAGAAGAGCTGCAACTTAGTCGCGATGAAGACTGGGTTTTCTGTCAGATTTTAAGAATTTTCTGTTTTCATACACTTCACAACATTAAATGAGAAACTAGAGTCAGTGTAGATGGTTATTGTCTTGTTGCTTGTCAGTTTGCATGTCTTTGTCAATGCTGTTTGTTCTGCTACTTGCGCTGGGTAGTGAGAGGAGAGTGAACCCTAAGAGAAGTGTTTAGTGATTAGTGATACAGCAAATCCTCCTTTGTTGTGCCCAGTGTGCTGGTCCCTTGAGGCAGATCCATCTATAAGAACAATCAAATCAGGGTTAGTTAGTGGAGTTTCTTGTAGGTCTGGTCTCTGGGAGCAGACCTGCTGGAGGACAGCAATACAGTTATGGTCTTGACCATCCTATGGGAAAAAGAGTCGCAGGGTTTAAGACATTGCATCTTTTGACAGTGATATAAAGCATTTTTAAAAGTTCAGTGAAGTATCTCAGCCATCGTGCTGTGGAGAGATGAGAAGTTATGTTTCGCTTTAGTAAAATCAGGGACACAGCATTTGGACATAGGAGAATTACATCAGAGTAATCCCACAATGTCTTAGGGACCTCTTGCAGGGCTTTGTTAGCAGACACTTTTGTTCGGACAAAACAATACAAACAAATACAAAAAGAAGAAAAAAAAAGAAAAAAAATAAAAAGAAAAGGAAAAAGAAAAACTGTAAAGTGTGTTTTGGTACCAGCTGGATTTTTTTTTTTTTTTTTTTGAGTGTGCACACTAGATGTTAATTTTATAGAAAAGCATTGCAGTGTTGGTAAAAATAAAAAACAGATCGATCAGATGTTTATTGCCAGTTGGCTGCGCGCTGATATGATTTTATAAATGGGCCCAAATCCTTCCAGTTCCCCAAACTAGGTGTTTTGCAAGTGTGATGTGNTAGGAGGCTGGAAATTTTTCTCTTCCAGGATGGCCTGTCACTGTCCATGTAGTGCCCCAGACGATTGCTCGAGGGATCCCACTTCTGACACCAAATTGTGGATACCGTTTTTCCCCAACTCTGGTAAAGAATGAAATAAAGACTTCTGCCGGCCGACAATAGTTTTATTTTCTTTGCAAAGAAAAGGTCAGTTAACACATACAAGCAGTATGGATGCCAAGTGACCACGAGTGATGAAAGTCTGAAACACTTATAGTCGTGAGACCACTCCCCTGGGCTTTGTTTCACACCTTCTCCGTCTGAGGTACATTTGGGAACAAAGGATCTTAAAATCAAAGGCTCTGAGAGGGGGGGTATTCAGGATGCGATCTTTGGGGGGACACAAAAGGTGAGGTGTGGGGAAGTGTGAAAACAAAAGTTTAATCATTTGGAGGATGTAGGAACAGGGGTGGTTTTGCAGATCAAAGTCAATCACAGGTTTTTCAGTGATGACATCAAATTCAATCACAACAGATCAAAGTCAATCACAGGTTTTTCAGTATGGACATAAAATTCAATCACACCATCACTCACTGTCAGCATGTCATCCAATCCTGGAGAAAATGAAACCTTTGATGCAGACTAACCTTCTCTTTCACCTGCTGCAGTGGACTCACAGGCTATTGTCTGCAGCACTTTTACACACATGCAGCGCCCCACTCTATGTGATGCACACGGACCTTAATCTTTAATCCATAAACCAAACTTCAAATGATATCTCACCCAAAATGCACTCTTCTGGTATTAAACTGTCACTCATACTTTGCTTCTTCACACAGAGTACAGGCAAAGATTCAACGACTTATTGGGACTTTTGTGTATCCAGGATGATCACAGCCTCAAGGCTCTGTAAACATGCAAAGTGGTGATTTTAAATCCACAAAGGCTGAGTTTCTCCATTTTTACCAGTAAAATAGACTGACTCCAACTGTATATTCAAATAATAATTCAATGAGATTCAAACCACTGCATCCAAGCCGGAGAAATTTTGGACTGCACACAAAATGGCTCATTCAAAGAAGCCTGCAGAATGAACACATGGCTGGGCTGAACATTATAATTAAAATAATGGCACTCAAACAAGTTTTTCAGTTTTTAATGGATCCAGCAAAAGAAAAATGTGATTCCAAGAGCATCTCAATAAATTATCATTTATTTCATTGGTTTAATTCAAAGAGTGAAGCTCATTTATTAGAGGATCGGTCTCTATCTGTTCAATGTAAATCTATAATTGGAAAAGTGTTCAAATGTGCCATGAAGGTGATTGGTGGAAAGATTATCCGTCCCTTCAAACTGTCTTTGGAAAATTCATGACACATAGGCACAAAAAAATGTGACGACTCTTCTCATGTTTTTTATTTAGCATATTGATTGTTGCCTTTGGGGAGATGACTCAGAGATAGCAGATATAAAAAGTAAAAGTAATAGGCTTAGTAGTAGGCTTCTTCTTCTCTACTTCCATCACTCCACCTAATGAACAATCTGCACAGACATAATGCTCTAGTATGAGCGTTGTCTCACTCTTGCATTAATTTTGATATTACATAGCTTTTCATTGTATTTATGGTATTTTGTTGAGTCATTGGTACATACCACAGTGACACAGCCTTTTTTATTTTGACAGTGGGCATGATAGTGTTACATTGGTTTGTTAAATGTATTGATTGTAAGCAGCACTGCACTTATACCCATGACAATTTTTCCCCTAAGGACAATAAAGCTATCTTAATTCATCTTATTTCTTTATTGATTCAGCTCACACAAAAATAAATATTTCAAGCATTTATTTCTTTTAACTGTGATGACTATAGAATGGAATAGAAGATTATTCATAAAGCATATTTCATTATAGATAAGCGCAATGGGCTCTGCATTGAGGAATGAGTGACAAAACAACAGAGACAAAGATAAAACAAAACAAAACACTTAGACAAACCCATAAAAACACAAGACTAATGATCTGTATGCTTGAGAGAATAGATGTGTTTGAAAATTTAGCTTTGAAAGTAGAAAAACAGTTGTGATGGAGCTCAGGTCAGCAGGTAGTTTGTTTCAGAGAGTAGGACCACAGTAACAAACTGCCCCCCCCTCTCTAGACTTTGATTTGATTGTTGGTATGACTAACAGACCTTCAGCTTATGACCTGAGAGCCCTGGTAGAGTTTTAGAGTGTGAGCAGGTCAGAAGTAAACTTGGGAGCAGAAATATTGAGTGTTTTATGGACTAATAAAAGGATTTTGAAGGTGATTCTGTGTTGCACAGGGAGTCAATGGACTGATTCTCAGACTGGGGTGATGATCAGATTTTTGTGTCACTGTCAAGACTCTGGCTGCTGAATTTTGAATAAGTTGGTGGGTACTAAATTTGACACATAGAGCTCAAGCTGTAAAGACTGACAACAATTACACCTTGAGGTGGACAGCCAAACCATGCCTTTATCTGAAATGTTTACAAAACTTTTCTCTGTAAACCTTCACAATTTTTGCCAATCAAATGTGTTTGTCTTTTTAACATACTATACTTCATATATAATACTAAATGATGTATGTTTGGGTATTCCTGCAGACAAGGCATTACAGTAATCCAACCTGGAGGTGACAAATGCATGGACTAATTTTTCTTTGCCTTTTTGGGATATGAAGGATCTGAGTTTAGATGTGTTCTTTAAGAGGTAAACTACTGTTCTGGTAAAGTTGGAGGTATGATTTCTGAAGTTAAGTTTGGGTCTAAAATAACTCTGAGATTTTTGGTCTGCTCACTGTATTGATTAACATTTGTGTGAAGTGCATATGGATGTTTGGTCTCTGAATTTTTGAAAAAAATGTGTAATTCCATATTGTCTGTGTTAATTTCACACATTTCTGAACATCCAGGAGTTTATGTCTTTTAAACAGTGGGCATTATCAAAAGGGGCTCAGGTTATCATAAGAAAGTAAAATGCTTAAAATATAAAAATAGAATTTCACATCTTACTTTTGACCAATGAAAATTGATTTCAAAATACAGAAATGTTGAAATTCTGTAATGTTTGCTCATTTCTTTTCACCTAGTACTTGTTTTAACAAGTCTTTTTTTTGTATGAATTACTGCATCACTATGGAGCTACATGGATGAGATGAGCCTGGCTCTGCTGAGATGTTTTAAAAGCTCAGGTTTGCTTTGATGGCAGCCTTCACTTTGTCTGTGTCACTGGGTCTGGTGTCTTTTTTCTTCCTCTTGATAGGTTCTAGTTTTGGCGCTGTGGGCAGGAGCCAAGTCCTGCTAGAGAATGAGATCAGCCTCTGATAAAGTTTGTAAGAAGATAAAGCATGAAGAGCTCTAAAGTTTCCTGGTAAACATCTGTGTTGACTCTGGACTTCAGGAAACCCAGTGGACCAACAACAGTAAATGACCTGACCCCCCCAAACCATCAGAAACTGTGGAAACTTTTCTCTGGACTGTGAGCACCTTAGACTCTGAGCCTCTCCATCCTTCCTTGATTCATAAATGTATTGAAAAATAACTTTCATCCAAAGAACAAAAAAAAGACTTAGAGCCACTGAGCTATAGTCCAATTCTTTTTCTCCTTCGTGCAGGTCAGACTCTCCTGACGTGGTCTCTGGTTCAAGAGTGGAATGAATTTTTTTCTGCTTGTTATCATTATTTTTTCATTAATCAAATCATCCCCATTTGTCTAACCTCATTCATCCATGACTGTCCATATTTGGACATCATCTTCTCATCTTCTCACCTTTTTATCTATCTCGTCTTTCATGTAACTTTTCCTACACAGTAAGGTCACAAACAATATGTCTTTTTTATGAGCTCTGCACTTTGTATTTACCTGTAGTCATCTGAAATCAACCCGACAGGTGAGTCTGAGTGGTAGAGAGCTGTCCCTGCTGAATCCAGACTTTCTTTCAGGTGAGGTAACGTTTTTTTTTTGCAGAGGTCAAGTTGAGGGAAACTCATATTGCTAGCATAATAATTTCCCAGTTCCTGACATTGAAGCCGTGAGACATTGCCCTAGCGGTGTGTTTGTAAACCTTGCCGGGAACCAGAGTAAGATATTACCTTGTGGGGGCTGAGGCGGTCTTGGTTTAGAGGACACACAGATGATTCATTGCTTATGTGAAATGATTAGAGGCAAAGAGGCATGACATGAAGGCAAGTGCAGGCAATCTCTCAGAGTAAACCAGCTGGAAACCAAATTAAAAAGAGCCTTTGGAACATGCAGGCGGGATAGCATGGCTAACCACAGGAGAAGGACTTTCATTTCCCATTGCATCCTAAAATACCCGCTATATCTGGGCTTTAGGATAGTGGGGGGATAGATTGGACACACGAGGAAGCCTCTTGTGAGAGCATCAAATCAGTGCTTTCAGGTTAGACCGCAGTTATAGCTCATAGTCTGCGGCCTGATGTCTGTGTTAGAGGAGACTTTGAGCTGTCAACCAGCTTGCTCTCAAAAACAACAAAATCATCAATGCTTTAAGTATATGTAAAGAAAACCAAACTGTACCACTAAAGGCAGAGACCTCAAGGCCTGATTTTAGGGACTGCTAACCTTTTTGATCTGTTAAACCTGAGCAAATGAGCCAAAAACACACTATCTCCCTCACAAAGAATCTTCAAGGGTAGCTGCACTGCAGGGCAAATAACATCAGTATGCAAGAGTGTTTTTACATATATTTAAATGTGCCATTATGCACCAATTTAGAGATAAGTAGGCTCATTTCTGTGCAAAAACCCTCGGATTTCAGCTGCAGTTAGAAGGAAATGATTGCCGTCTGCTGGGAGTATCAATGAGGTGTGTAACGCTCAGACTCCTCAGTGATCATGGGAGCAGCATCAGCTCTTGATACCATAATAATCATTTACATTTAGATTTCCATAAGTAAATATCAATATGATAACACTTGAAGGCCAAGATTAGCTATTTCTGAATGCTGTTTCTCAGTGTCTGTGGTCAGGTTAGATTTTCACAGCAGAACTAAAGTCCATTTACAGTACATTGACTATAAAAGCCATTTGAAGAGACAACAAACCAGCTGGCAAAGTTAGCAGTGAAAAGCAAGATCTGTCTTTTGTTCTTCTGAAGAGGATTTCTTGGAGTTATTTTATGGTGATGGTGGACACTGAAGCTGGACTGTCTGACAGAAAAAGGAGTTCAGAGGAGTAGAAAGCTAAACAGGAGAGTGTTAGAGCACGGGCTTAAACACATGTTAAGCTTTTTGTGATAATGTTCATTCCAACCCACAAAGCGCAACCATGTAGAGACAGTAATTACGTCCTGTTATGTAAATAAGATAAACTACACAAGGTTGCTTAGTCTGTTAAATTAAAAAAACAAACAAAAACAAAGTGTAGACCTGATCTGTGAGAGAGGTAACCTTAAATTACTTCTGCTTTATTCTGGGAATATAAAGAAAACAGAATTAACTAGACTTCCAATGTAACGGGGGGAAATACAGTGCTTATTCCTTATTGCTGCGTGTCTCTCTGCTCCTCTGTCTGTCACACGCTCCACACTGTTAAGTATCCTCATAGACATTTTCTTATGTCCCATTGGTGTCTCTACTGATGCATGTTTAAGGGACTTTCTAACGGCATGTACCCACCGAAAGCGTCGCAAATTTTTGCGCGTTGATATACATACAAAGTCAATTTAAAGCTGTGAATTGACACAGCATCGGGCGTGAATAGAATAGAGTCATGCATTCAAGTGTTGAGCCTTGAGTGGCGAGCGTGTCCAGGAAAGATCGCTCATCGCTCAGTACTCAACGCTTGACACTCGAGTTGAAATAATTGAATTTTTCGAGCGAGCGTTTTGACGTGCCAGGACAGCCAATCAGCGTGGACATTGTCACTGACGCAGAGCATTCTGGTTGGTGTCTTGCTAGTTTGACAAACTGCTAAACAGAGACTCACCGGAGACAGATGGACAGGCGCTCCGCAGCTGGAATGGAGCACGTGTAGTTGG
The DNA here is from genome assembly GCA_008086565.1 of Thalassoma bifasciatum. Classification (NCBI taxonomy): domain Eukaryota; kingdom Metazoa; phylum Chordata; class Actinopteri; order Labriformes; family Labridae; genus Thalassoma; species Thalassoma bifasciatum. The sequence goes on from RPOG01000145.1 coordinate 8,713, forward strand.
TATCCAGGCGGGAGATCCTGGCACCAACCCTGGAGAGCAGGTCTTCAAACTGGGCGACAGTCAGTACCCCTGGAGCCTGCCGTCGTCCAGACGCAGCTCCTGCAAGAGACGGTGGAACTCACCGAGCTCACACCGCCTCTGTTGGGTAGCATGCATCCAGTGCTGACATCGGCACTTAGCCCGCAGCTGACTTCTCCACAGCAGGTACAGAGCAAAACTTGAGCGTCTAGCGTGGCGCGATTTCACTTGACGTACGAATACACTTGCTTTCAACGCTTTCGGTGGGTACGCAGCGTGAGTGATTTTGAAAAAGCCTCATATCTAGATATATGCCTGATCATGATCCACAACTTTGAGTAAGATTATCAGCCCCAAAATAGGTCATTTCTGAATGCTATTTCTCAGTTTTAGATTGGGTTGGACTGACTTACGGCATGTTAAAGTCTCTATGAAAACTCCTACCAAGTTTAACAGTTAGAAGAAAGATATGTGTTTTTCTTTTCTGAAAATGACTCACAGGATTAACCAGAGGAAAGCTAAACAGGAGAGTGATACATCACAGGCCAAAGGCTGAAACAAGGGTTAATCTGTGTCTGATAATATTCATTCAAACCCACATGCAGCAGTTATACTGCAGTGGTCTTTTCAAATCTGAAAGTCTATCAATAAGATGAAGAGCCAGGTTTTCTTTGCTCTGCTTGGTGAGGTTGGAGTTGGCAGACGGGCACTGGAAGACATAACCAGGATTTACTAAGGTTACACGGTATGGACACATCTCAGAGCAAGGGACTGTGAAGAACACTAAACAGGTAGTCTGCATCCTCTGAACATTAAATACAAATTGAGTTAACAAAGTTTGACAGTGGTCACCTTTCAAACAGTAATGACTGCAAATGAACACAGTATTTAGTCGCTTTATATCCTGGGAGAAGTTGTCATGTACAAAGAGTAGAGTTCAAAAGATCTCCTCTCTGTTCATTTGCTTCTAAATGAATGCATGCCTCAGAAAGAGCCACATCTTTACAACACTGGATGATGATGCTCATGGGAAATGGAGTCTTTATCCTAATAAAACAGTCCCTTTCCAGATGACCCTCACAGCCCCTCTAAGTTGTGATTATTAAGGGTTAACTCAGGCTGTCTCACACAGAAGGGCTGTTTTTTTTAAAACTCTTCTTTAAGCTCAAGATTTTATTTTTTATCTTGAGCAAGCTGCTCTTTGTTGGCTCAGTCCAGGAAGTGAGCTGGATAAACTGTGAAATATGTGTTACGTGCCATGAACAGACATAAATCCACACAGACAAGGAGTGTCCTTCAAAACTGGGGACAAATGATGAATACTTCTGAGTGCTGTGAGTGGATTCAATCCTTTCTCAGTGAGTTCTTCCAATCCATTTGCTGCCAGTAATCAATTCAATTATGTTGCTCTCGCTCTAAGAAGTAATATGCGGTTGTTGCTCTGGTTAGAAAGCTGGTCAGCTCTACATTTTCACGACTGCGGCGCACATTAAGCACAGCTTCATGCTTCACATCCTCCAAGAGCTTTTGTGTTTGTTGTCAACACAAAACACACAAGCGTCAAACATTGCTTCTAAATCCAGAGCTTGTAAAGCAGGAGAACGGAGCAGAAATGCCAGAGTTGTTATTAAATTGCATATAATGGCTGTCATTCAAAGAAATGTGTTACATAAAAGGAGAGGAGTGTGGGCGTCTTTCAAACAAGTTTGATATTTAAGTTGAAAAGGTGTCAAAAGAAACTTTCGTGACTTTCTTTCCAAACTGACACATTTTTGGCTGGACTTGAAGAGAAAGTGAAAGAGTGAATATGTGTCTCTCTGGGAAGAATAACCGCAGAGCTCTCAGGTTCCTGCCTGCAGACCTGTTAGTGGGCGGGTTTGAACAGTCACAGCACACAGGGCCACGGACCTGACGGAGGCTCGGGTGGTTGTTAGTGCAGGCAAAACAAAAGGCAGGCGATTGTTCTGGTGCTGTGAGCACTGACTTTCCAACTGTACATAAGAAATTTATGTAACACACCGAAGAGCACACCCAGGCAGCAAAAATGAAATCTTATTTCTTTATAAAGACAGAAGAGGTGACGTGAAAGAGAAAGCAGGAAAGTAGCGCATCATAAAAATGATTTTATTATCCTAATTGTTATCAGAGGACAGATATCAATTCTCCACTTTTTACAATATATTACTATCATTAGAATGATTTATACATTGTTTTATATATTAATACCTTTCAAATAATTTTGTACATGCTTCTGGAACATTCCCTGGTCAGAATGAGCAGAAAAAATGAGGAAAAAGGCACATGATTGCTCCTTTCCACAGCGAGCAATACAGTCCAAAGAAACAAAGAGCTGTAGGTCTGTGAGCGCAGCTGAAAGCTCCCAGGTGTGATGAGCAGCCCTCTCTGAAGATGATCACACGTCCTGTCAGGGCAGCACAATAAGTCCACACTCATTTCAGCCCAAATAATCCCTCTGATGTGGGAGTTGACAGCAATCATTTCTTATGATTTGCTCAAATGCACTCAGGAAAAAAACACACACTCTCTCACACACACTTTGTCTTGTCTCCCAAAGACTTTACAGTAAAAACAAAAGAATTACGAGGATCTTGAGCAGCCTTCGGGGGCTGCAGTCAAGTTTCATGTTTTTCTGTTTTATACATGGAGCTGAACGTCAGAAGCGTCTGTCATTTCTTACGGAGCAGCTCGTTTTAAGGTCCCTGTGAACACACAGCTCAGTTGAACACGTGAGTTGATCTTATTCAGCATTAAAAAATCTCTGTGGCCTGAGGGGGAGCTGTGTGTGTAAGTGTGTGTGTGTGAGCGCTGCAGTCTGAAGTGTGAAATACCACACACTAACACCACCGCTCCTCGCTCCTCTCTGAGCCATCCACAGTTTGAGATCCGACTGTGACTTGAAACTCTGCCCAAATAGTCTCAGTGGTAGTTTTCTGGCTTCAGTGCCTGGGATGCTTAATCCAGTTCCGTATCATCCACTTTTGACCCGAGCACCTCTGGACCACCAGGCGGAGGCCGAAGTTGGCATCTTTGGACATTTCTACCTCCAAGCATCGACCCGTGTCTCGGCTGATGATTGGACCATTCTATAGCAAAAGCACAAAAAAATAAAAATTTACCTTTAGGGCAGCAAACAGTTGGAGCTGGTATAAAACCCTGATTCCAGTGAAGTTGGTGTCTGCGTAAAATGTAAATAAAATCAGAATACAATGATTTACAAATTTTGTTCAGTTTAATTCAACTGAATACACAAAAAAGGCATTAGCTATTCAAGCTGATAAATTTTATCATGTTATTTTTGCAAATATTAATAATTTTGAATTTGATGCCTGCAGCACATTCCAAAAAAACTGGACAGGGGTCTACAAACCCCCCTGAAATGAGAATATTCTCTCCTCTCTCTCTCTTGCCTGCTCCTCTTTTCAGAAACTGTCTGCTCAAACAGGTGAATTGGAACAAGAGCCCTCCATGACATCATAGGGGGAAATAACTGCCCTAACTCCTCCCTCCTCCAGCTTGATTGGCTACCCATCTCCCTGCCTCCAGAGAGGCCTCTTTGGAGGAGGGACAGCCCACAGAAACAGCATGTTCTCAGTAGAGCTGACTGGAGAGAGTGTTTTAGGCTGAAGTGAAGGAAAAAAAATGATTTTTTAGACAACAAATTTCAAATTGACTATTCTGGGACCTCTGAGACATGTATCAACCTGCTGAAAAGGGGCATAATATGGGACCTTTAAAAAACACCTGTTTGAACAGGTTCATTGAAAACATGACTGTTTATAAAAGGAGAACGCCCAAAAAACTCAGCCATTCAGGGTGGGGCCAGGTTTACCATTTTGTGAACAACTGCACGAGCAAATAGTCCAACACTTTATGAACTATGTTATCTCAACATACATTTACAAAGAATTTAGGGATTTCATCATCTGTAATCGTCCGTAATATCATCAAAAGATCCAGAGAATCTGGAGAAATCTCTACACGTAAGCAGCAAGGCCCAAAACCAACATTGAATGTACATGACCTTTGACCACCCAGGCGGTACTGCAGAAAGGGGATTAGCATGTGGGCTCATGAACACTTCAGAAAATCACTGTCAGTTAACATCCAAGCTACGTCTTTTTCAGGGACGTCCCTGCTTATTTCAGCAAAGCAATGAAACCAAGACACATTCTGCACCTGTTACAACAGTGTGACTCCGTAGTAAAAGAGTGCAGGTACTAGACTGGCTTGCCTGCAGTCCGGACCTGTCTCCCATTGAAAATGTGTGGAACATGAAAACATGGAAAATTGTGAAGTACCAAATATAACAACAGAGACCCCAGACTGTTGAGCAACTGAAGTTGTCCATCAATCAAGAAAGAGAAAGAATTCCAGCTTCAAAGCTTCAACAATTAGTGTCCTCAGTTCACAAAGGCTTATTGTGAGTTGTTCAAAGGAAAGGTGATGTAACACTGTGGTAAACATGAACCTGTCCCAGATTTTTAGGAACGTGTTGCAGGCATCAAATTCAAAATGAGTGAATATTTGCAGAAAAAAATCCAGTTCATCCATTTGAAAAGTAAACATCTAAACACTTTTTTTCTTTGTAGTGTATTCAATTGGGTATAGATACAACAGGATTTGCAAATATTTGTATTCTGTTTATTTTTTTGTTTTACACAATGTCCCAGCTTCATTAGAATTGGGGTTGTACCGAATAACTTCAATCACATCAGTATTATTTACCTGTGTGAAGTCCCAAAGTCTCTGAGAAACCCTCGAAACTGCTTCGCATTTTTTTAGCCGGGGAGTTCGTCCTCTGCCATCATCCACCAGACATTTTGTGTCAGGCAGGAAAGTGGTCGACCCCAGAGGTCCCAGCTGAAGCAGTCCCTCTGTGGAGTAGCGAGCAAGCTGCGAATCAGGAACAAAATGTGCAGCAGGTGTTAACAGGCAGCGAGCGTAACATCAGAGGCCACTTGACTTCCTAACAAGCAGCTCAACATCAGCAAAACAAAGAATGTAAAACAGGATATGTAAATGTGCTTCAAGGGGGGAAACAAATGTTGTTTTCAGTCAAACAGTTCAACAGTTTTGTCCTTCACACACAGCAGAATGCAAGGGGGAGATTTAAATAGGTTTTTCTGTGTTTCTTCAGCTTTTTTGGCCCAGTAAAGAGAGAATATTCTGCTTCCTCATGATCTAAACATGGATATAAAGTAACAATGCCGGCTGTTCATCAGAAATGTGTGCAGATCTTCAAACCTCTCCATATTCATATGATGTAGAAATCCTTGAATTTGTCTCTACATTGTTCAAAATGGTCTGTTTAAAAAATGAGCTCTTCACAAGAGATCCCTGCAAGAACTTTGTAAGATTGAAATCTGCTGCATGCTCAAGGCATATGGAGGGGGAGGCCTCAAACACCAAGGCAGACCCATAGCTCCACTCCTGACAGGCCTCCAGAGGGAAGAGAAAGCCTAAAAACAGCTAAAACAAAGTGTTTCAAACTGAGGCTGAAATAAGTGTTGTATAGAACACCAGTGTGAGAAAAACAGGGACTTTTTTTCTTTTTTTTAGCTGTAAATCATGTGAAAGTTCTCAAAGATACCAGAAGGACAGAAGAAAGACAAAGAAATAAATGCACAATGACTTTTTAACAGTGTGTCTGAAAGATTAAAAATACTTAAATGTGACACTTGTTTTCTTTGGCATGTTTTACAGTTTATTTGTGGTTTGGATTTATGTTTTGATTTGCTAGAGTGAAAAATAACCTCGCTGTTCTTTTAGTGCCTACTTGAGGCTGCCTGCACTCCCACTTTATAGCAGAACTGAAAGGTTGGTCGCCTGGTGCAAAAGATTTTACCAATGACATCTACGTGGGGACAGTAATTTTTCCCCCATCTTTTTAAAAATGATAGACTATCAGTTATCTATAACTACCAAACAGTAGAGCTGTTTGCCAGGCAGCTATACCTTCAAGCCACAGAGTGTAAAATACAAGGACTCAGTCTCTGTGATGTTTCTGATTTGTTTCTGATACAGAGTTTTAAAGCCCATCATCAACAGGGTCACATTAGAAATGCTGAACCCAACGCAGCTTTGTTTGAGTTTGAAAGAAGTGAAGAGGTGGACCTTTACCCTCTTTGTAGACAGCTGTAGCACCTATCTGTCAATCAAGTCAGTCCCTCAGTTGGAAATAATTGTCTCTTCTTTTCTTAAAGTGGTGTGCTTGTGGTTTCTGGTGCTAAAATCTGCAGCCAACCTCCAGAGGATTCTCGACGAACTGCAGATTTTAGCACTTCAATAAACGTCATACTTTAAGTCCAAAGATGAATTTTGGAAGAAGTACTGCAAGATTTTGGACTTTACTTACTAGAATTACTTGTCACTGGTTTCTAACTTCCTACATTGAAAAGATGCCAGACTCTTTTCTTATTCCACGCCACTTAAAGAACTTCTTTCCACAGCTCTGCGTGCAAACCACAGTGAGCAGCTCATTAATGCTACAACATTCCCCCCAAACCAAAACCTGATCCCTCACTGTTTAATCCTGCACATGAAAGACTCTGTCAGATAAGTATCTATTACGCAAGGATACAGTAGAGATAGCATTTATTATTTATAGGAGTGATCCTCTCTGAAAAATGAGATGCCAAAGATAGGGAGGTCTTTAGTGCGACAGCGGCCCTGCTTTGAGGGACACACACACACACACACACACATACACACACATGCATGTGCGTGCACACAGTCTTCTGTTAAAGCAGAGAGAAGGCAGCTTTGTTATGTTACCCACAAATCTGGAAGAAACAGACAGAAAGCCTTAGATTCCAGACTGCTGAAAAAGCTGTATTGATGCAAAAATATGCTACATCCTCTTCTGTCGGCTCTGTCAGAAAATCTTTAACAATAGATTTTTTTTTTTTCTGGGATTGTCACTCTATCTGTCTTAAATGTTCAGAAGACCTTTAGCAACTGATTTTGTGAGAGTTCAACTCAGAGAAGAAGATGAAATGAAGATGAAATAACAACTTAGAATTGCGTTGCATAAGCAGGTACCCCTGACGACAAAGATGTAGACACCTGTTAGCAAAGCATGATGGTAGAGACACTTCCTGCAACAGCTCCAAAGTGTTAGTAACTGTTAGCATGAAGTAATCTCTCCCCACTGGTGAAACTTTGTCAGAGAGCCGAACTTCTGAGCTTGTGTTGAGAAAGCAGAACTGCAGGAGGCCTGTGTGGGTGTAGCTCCTGGGTAGAGAAGTGAAAGCAGGTGGTTTTTAATGCAATGTTCTGCCCTTAAGAGCTGCTCAGAACTAATGGAGAAAAAATGAAGCACCACCTGCTGTGTCACTCAAAGTTCACAGGAGCTGGCTGATGATCATCTTGTGTCAGATGAAACACTCAAACTTCACTGTTTAAATAAATGACTTCAAACCTTTGCCTTTCATTCAAGGTGGCAGACAGGTTTTTTTTTTTTTTTTTTTTTTTTTACCATCAGTCTGAGTGAGAACTAATTCTGTTTCTCTGTTTTTGTTTCTGTTCAGGGTTGTAACACTCTAAGCAGATTTATCCACGGTGTAAACTATGACTGGGCAGAAGAAAGCGCTGGAATAATCCCCACTAATACCTGTTTACCGCTCAGTCTGGCAGCCTTTTATGGACTAATACTTTCAAAATGGGACCATAACAAATAATTAACGCAAGGAAATGATTCTGCCAAGCCAATTAACCTGTGCCTCATGAAGCAGCATGAGACGCTCCATTGCTTTTCTCTGGCGTGGAGAAAGTTTTGCAGCAACTGTCTGGAGGTCAAGCTAATCACAAGTTTCTTAACTGGCTCATTAGCGGTGCAGCGTTGTGACCATGTCAGTGTAAGATGGAGCGCTTGTACATTGTGTTGGGTTGTAACAGCTGTACCTCGCTCCACCAGGAACTTGTGGTCCAACTAAGGACTTTGAATAAGCACCAAAGAGGAGACTTAAGAGGCCCCGAAGAGGTGTTTGGTACGCAGAGGAGTCAGTCAGCATCATGCTTACTCCTGAGCATAACACATAGTTAAGATTCCTTATAAGAGGTAAACAAGAAAGTTCTCTTAATAGACCCTGTCTGAATTCACCTGACCAGAAGAGCACGATCAGCACTCAGTCTGATTCTTTTTTTTTGTTTTTGGATTAAATGCTTGAAAAAAGTGAAGAGAAAGAAACATCTTATTTAGTGATGTTTTCAGCAAAACTAAGTTGTTACAGTGACAGTGAAATTTTCCTCCACGGAGACGGAGACTTTCCTCACAATGACAACAGGCTCTGCAAAAACTGGAATCTGATCAAGTGCTTTTATTTTATTTCAAGTAAGAATGCCTGTTAGATATATGAGCCACACTCATCTGTCAAGTTGAGAAAATGTCTTGTTTTCAGATATAAAAAAAAAAAAAAAAAAAAGATGCCTGAAATTTTTGTTGATTTTGAAAAGATTCTGCCAATGGGGTGAAAAATATCTCCATCTTTGGTTTCTTGTATAAACCCTCTGGATCCCAAACCTGCTAGCAAGGGCAAAAAAAGCACCTATTTTAAAATGACTGGCATTTATACACTGTCCAATCCAAAAACTAATTCAATGTCTCTCCAGTGATGTAATCAACATGTCTCAACTGGTCAGAAAAGATGTGAGAATTACAACAACATAACCTTGATTTCATGTCTTCTTTAGAAATTTGCAGTAAATAAATAGTTTCTTTTAGCTAAATTATGTTAAAAAAAAAATCTTACACTTCCTACTGCTTTCAGCAAGCCCTGAATAATGGAAATACTCCCTGTGATCACACTTCAAAAACCCTTTGAATTTTGCCTCCCATGGTTTTGTCTTGCAGGATTAAAATTTCTGCTCAGCACAGTCTTATTATTGAAAGACACTTTTTTCAGACTGACATGATGCTTATGCAATGTATAGTGGAAAATGTGTAAATATTTGCAACAGTGGTGACAGTGAATCGTTTATAATGAGTAAATAGCTTGTAATAATAATGTAATGATTATTGCTATTTGATGTTATGATATATGGCCATGATTGTCCTGAACCCACAGAGGTGTAGGACTCCATGTTGCACCAATAAATTAGATCACAGTGAGTAAAAAAAGAAATCCTAACATCAAAATTTGTATATTCCAGTGTAGAAGATTTTTTTTTTTTTTTTACTAAAAATAAGACATATACACAGATTTCAGTTGAATGAGATAAACAAGATAAATTAGATGCAAAGTTAAATGGACTGATATATTGCTTCAGTCTGTCTGACCACTTAAAGGTGCTTTTACACAAGTCACATTGATTCATCCACAGATCATTCTGTAGACCCCCCACTGTGAAATACAATATGGACAACCATTATTGGCAACAGACCAATCCAAGGACAGACAAAACAAAATAAAAAAGGTGTTTAATTTAGCTAAGTGACAGAAAATTAAACTGCTTATGTGCACACACCACCGTTTCCTTAACGTCCACCACCACAGGTACCACTGTAATCCTGGCTCAGTCACCTCAGGGGTCTTGTAGAAACATAAAATGTGGAAAACAGATCAGACGTTTTCTGTCTGCATGGTTTTAAGTTTAAATTTTAATTAGTTCCTCCATTATTTTTGACAATAATCTACGATATGGATGACCCTCATTTTAGGCACTTAGAGAACACTATTAGATAGACTAGATTTTGGGACATTATTTGTTCATTTACCAGTTTGCAGGCTTCAGTCTTGTCAGTTTACAAGAGGTTGAATCTTTCCTGTGAGTAATTTCAGGTTAATGTCTGTATCTTCAGACAGATCCAATTAAATCTTGCATAACACAATATTTTTGTGCATTTATTCCACTGACGCCTCCACAAACATCAGACTGGGCAGTGCTCTAAACATGTTTGAAGGAAATTACAGGTAATGGTTGCACATTCTTAATTAAATTGCGCCGAGATGATTGCTTTCACTGAATTAGAGTATCATACAGAGGTGAGGCATGCCAATGACGCAGAGCCAGCAGAGGCGATCATTTATCAGAAGCTCTACACAGACTTTTTCTGAACAGTAAAATGTCGTCATAGGCAAGAGAAGTAACATTTTAAACTCAGATGTAAAATCACAGAATCCCAGCAAATTAAAATGTTGCCCTGCTCACAGTGATGTAGGCCACTGAGATGAGACAAAGACACAAACCCATCTTCATTTGTTTGTTTCCCCCCTGGGGTCCAGGATTAAAAGAGGCAGTAGAGCTTTACATTATCAGACCTCTGTGAAGAGAATGAAGCAGAAATGCTGCAGAGCTGCCGGCCTCCCTCATGTCACAAATAATGAACGTGTCACTCAGCAGAAAGAGGCGCCGCTATGAAGGCAGGGGTATGTAAGAGAAGTGATGCAGGAGGAGCATTTGCATGATTTGTTTTCAGGCTAATGTATTAGTTTCACAGCATGAAGAGGAATTAGAAACACAAAAACAGGACTGTGTCTTTTCCACCCACTGCACCATTTATTCCGGTATTTTAATAAATAAAATAAATTGTTGTTTCAAGCATGCTTTTTCTTTTTTGTCTGTTTTTAACAGTCTTACTGCATTTAAATGTAACAACATGTTTTATTTTTCACCTGTTTGTGGCCGAGTGCCCCAGTGTTTTTATTTGAGAAGCTTTTACTGGTGATGTGACAATCTCTACTCTGTGAAACGGGACTATCTTCAAACTGACTGAGAGGTTTAGTAGGAGATAATTTAAGAGGATAATTCATCTTCTGAATTGGACAATTTTTGTTATTTAGTTCCATGTTGGCAATTAAAGTGACCAATTGGACCAAACTATGACCAATTTAAGCGCTTTGCTGGAAAGTTTGTTTTGTGTTTTGTTGTTGGCAGGAGGACAAACTTAAAAAGACCTTGTAGAAAATGAACCCTCACACACATGAATGAACGTCAGTGAAGACTGCTGTGATAATACGTACTGGCTGGTGTTTCATTTTCTTTGACTGACTGATCCTGAGATAATTAAATGAGACGAGGAGAGAGACGCGGCCCCATAATGTTCTCTCAGAGGGTAAAATATTATACATTTTCAAAAACCTGCAGCGTCAAGCTTTATTGCATGAGTGGAGGTATGTATTTAGGACATTTATGTGAAGTATAATGAGCGGTTTGTTATAGAAAGTTCCATTATGACAATGTGAGCAGTCTCCTGGCATAACTGGGCTCATAATACAACAGACACAGCTTTACAGTTTATCTAAATACCACACTCACTAAACATTATCTCAGTGATTGCATTCCTATTTAAAGAGGCTGCATTGTGCTTTTACTGTGAGTTATTTTTTGTGCTTTTTCATGCCTTTAATGGATCGAGGAGGACAGTGGATAGAGTAGGAAAGGGGGAGAGAGTGAGGAGTGACATGGGGGAAACAGGCAGCAGGTTGGATTTGAACCCCGACCACACGCTCGAGAGCGAGCCTCATGGTGCGCGACCTAATCCACTCGGCTGTCTGCGCCCTGTGTTGTGCTTTTTTAAAGGCTTCATTCTGTCCCTTTGGTCTCCCTGGAGTTTCTCTACATCCTTTACAGCCAAAAGAAAATCCTATCTCTCTCACACTAGTGTTTCATAAAAAACTAATTTCAGCCTTTGTTTAGAGACACTGGCTACTGTCTCTTTAAGGCTCACCACTCCACAAACCTCCTTCTCTCTGATTTGCCAGCCCTGGAGGCCTCTCATGGGACCTTGGTGATTGAGGCTTATCCCTCCAGATGTCATGAACCAGTTAGGAAGTCCTTATGTAATGACTTCAGTCCAGATTCAGGGATTTCCACAACATATGAATATGAAGAGGTTCAGTCTGCATATCCATCATTGTTACTTTAAATCCATGATCAGAATATGGGAAAGCAGAATATCTCCTCTTTATTTTATATTTAATGTAGACAGTTTTTTTCTACCTTCCCCTGTTTTAGGACCAAACTCTGAGAACTACTTTTCAAACCAAACTCGAGCTATTCCTGATGTAAATTTACTTCACTGTTTTTGTAATCACAATCTCACTCAGTTGCTGTTGGTTCACATTTTGAAACAAGCCCTCAGTGTGTCTTACTTCTTCTCTTTACTCCTCAGCTGGGATGTGTTCAGTTTTATAGGCCATATAGTTTTATGAAATGAAATGCAGCGAGACAAACACATTTCCCTCTACAGCTCTGTTTCCACCACCACTTAATGTTTGTAATTTGAAGATGTAAGAGGGAGAGGATTACTTTCACCAAATTAAGTCTATGAGAGTCCTCTGATGTTAAAATGCAATATGTGATGGTTTTCAAATTCAAGTTTAAGGATTCATTTCTACACAAAAACAAATGAGGAAACAGAACTTTGGAGAGAACATAATTTACTGTCTGACCCACAGTTCAACTAATTTAACTGTGACTTCTAAATAAAAATGATTACATCCAGCTCAAAGCTGTGACATGAGTTCATAAGTCTAGTCTGACCTGGGAGGACATGCCGTGGCAGGGGTAGAGGATGGCTTTGTCATCGTCCTCCGAGCCCTGGTCCAAGCAGTACCCACTGGCTTTGCTGTTCCTCACCTGGAAAGACACACAGGAGATTAACAGAGGTTTGCACAACAAGAAAATAATACAAAACTGACCAGACATACAACAGGATCCTTGCATATATGGTGGAAGGTGTGTGGGTCTACAACTGCTACGTATGTAGTTCGCTGGGTACTGGGATCCTTGTTTGTGAAGTCTTCAGCATCAGGAAGACCTACATGTGAGTTTTAGGAGACTTTGGAGCCCAGTTTGAAATAGACTTTGGTCAAAGACTGCATGGGGGTTATGGGTCATTAGCAACAATGACTGTGCAAGAACTTAATGGCAAAAATTGATGGAACAGGATTGAGAAGGCCTTTAAGTTCTGAGAGCCTGGGTGTGTCTGAAGTACCAGATAATAAATGGACCATGCTATAACAGAAACAGGACTACAGATTAGTTTGGGAAGACTATAAAGCAGACTTAGAATAGTAAGCGGGTCATACTCTGACTACAGAAGCCTCAGCGTAGCGTTGGTAGACACTGTCAAGGTCGTCACAAAGCTTCCAAGTGTGAAGGTGATGGTTGTGATGTGGCAGACCCGGGTGGTTCCCATGTTAAAAGAAAGTCAAGCTCACTGAGTATCAAACTTCTCGGCCTAACAGCTGCACCAGCCAAACTCTATATTGCAGGGTTACTTGGGAACAAGAGAGTTTCCCTCCCCTTCTGCAGAGAGTCAAACAGCTCTAGTTGGTTTTGTCACCTCCAGGGTTCTGCATTGCTATTAAGTCCATTTGTTGTACACACAAGCCGAATCTCAAAAGAGGCGTTCCGTGTGGGAAATATATCACTGGCTATTGCTGATAATGTGATTCTGGCTTCATCTAAACCTGACCCCCAGCTGCAGCTCAGTGTGAAAGGGTTTGGAATGAGTCATCAAAAAGGCCGTGGTTATTTGCTGTGAACACGGTGCCTTGTCCCCACCTGGGACGTGGCGCGAACAGACGAACAGACTCTGCATATGCAATGGTGTGTAGATGTACCAGTGTGATATGATGAAGAGGAGGCCAGAAGGCAAAGCTTTTGATTTTGGCAAGGAGATCCCCTTTGAGACTTAACATTTGACAGGGGGATTTATTGATCTCATCTGGCCTGGGAAGACCTCTGGATCTCTGGGGGGACTCAAAACCCTTGTAGGGAGAGGGGACACCTCACTTAGTCTAGTCACAGAAATGGATGGCAAGAGTTGCAACAACAAACAAACGATGCTTCACCATTTGGAAACATACTTATACTCATAAAATCCAGATGACTTTCTCTTCTGTTCATTGAAGGTAGGAACAGTCCCACACATGTAGAGTTGCTTTACAAAAGGGTGTTAGAAAGCTCTCATGAACATTTAAACATCCTGAATTTGGGCCTCAACAGGTTTTAGAATCAACCTTTAAAAATAAAGTCGTTTCTGAAGAAGTTTGCATTGGTGAAACCTGTTACCTGAATGCAAATAGGTTCCTGTCATCATGTTACGTTGCCTCCTGTCTGGGAAATTCATGCATCTTGTGCACGTAGTAGTCTTTTTCTATCATACATAAGCAACTCCCTGTCCTCTGCCTCCAGGCCTCCATATGGTGTTGTGTATGAAGCTTCACTTCTGTGTGATTTGAATGCGTACAGCTTTATTTCCAGGTTGTGACATATCTATCATGTGCTGTTGTCAGGGAAGGTTCCACTCGGCTGGTCTGGTCAGCACGGCCGAGCGCGGCGCTGATGCTCGGTGACAGATGAGACTCACTCCTCCTGCGGCGGCTCTGTGGCAACACAAGGCTTGTCGACAGATCTGAAATAGTGCCACTTAAGCGGCTGCCGCTCCAAGGAATCCATTAGCTGGGTGCCGGAGCCAAAGCAGGCGGCAGGGGACACAGAGGGCAGAGGAAATTCACACAGCCTTGATGAATCTGGAGTTTAATTTTGATGTATTCTGACACTGCGTTTGCAGGGCATATTGATTCTCTTCTGTTTTCCATTGTTGAAATTGATAAGACAAAAAAATAGCGTGTTTCAGCAAACCTCTGAATAGAGTCTGAGTCCTGAGTGTGTTCAATTCTTCAACCTATCATAATCCTGTTTTCTCCCACACCGTGCCAAGAGCAGAGCCGAGCCCAGAACAATCAAGACAGAATGGAAAACTAATAAGTGTTTAATTAAAACTCATTCTGAGGAAATTACAGCTAATCCTGTGTGGTGACGCTGCATCGCTATAGAGACGAGGTACCTTTACCTCAGATGGCTGCTGCCAAGGTACCCTGATTTATTTAGGTAGCTACGAGCCTGCTACAGTAACACAGAGCTGTTTATCTGTGTTTATCAGTTAGTGTTTGACTCCTGCTGAGTTTCAACCTTGTTTTTATTTTTCTTTTCTAAAACTTGTGGTGCTTCCCAGGTGTCTTACATCACACATACGTCACCACTTTACAATCTATCTTATCATTGGCTCAATTCACTCAAAAGGACATTGCAGACACCTCAAACAGTATCCAGAAATTCAGTCCTTCATACATCCTTCAATGGACAACGCCAGGGGACAGAAGGGAGGTTGTTTTTGCTTCCAAAAGTCTGGTTTGTGAAGTTTGGGACCATTGGGTGCATGGATGACACAGTCTTTGTTCCAGGCTGGCTTGAGTGACTAAACTGGACAAAAAGTGCGAGAACTCACAGATTTTCTAACCATTGTTCTTTCTGTATTTCCCTTTTGCTTTCTTTCATTGTCGATTCATGTTGGCTGCTCAATTAAGGCAAACTAATAATGCTGCATTTATTTAAACAAACTATCTTGTGATGCTGTTTGTAGATTAGTGAATTGAAAACGCAGACTGGGTCTGAGGAACCCTTGGTAGAAATATTTTTTCTATGTTTTAGTGTCCCTTTGTATAAATTATGAGAGCATTTAAACTGTATTTACCATGTTTGGAGTACTTTTTTGTGTATCAAATACTTTCTGTGGTGGGTAGTTTTTTTACTCGATCTCAGAAGTTTTGTCGGCAATGTTTGCATGATTGGCTAACAATACATGAAAAAAAAATTGACTAACAACCCTGACCTCAGGATTGTTAAACGTAAGTGGCACCCACGCATACTGTCAAACTATTGCAAACTAACTAGGATTAATTTGGATGTCAGGTCAGGTGCAGGAGTCTTGTCTTGGCTACTATCTCCCTCACTCTCAACATTAACCTGACACTAGGATCAATGCTTTAACCACAATTTTATTATAACAATAAAGACTCAGGCTTTGCTGCAGAGTCAGCATGCAGAGAAGAAATGTACGAGATCTCTTCACACAGAGAGATATGATGTGAAGATGATTGTGTTGTCCTCTGCTTGACTTTTACAGAACCCGTTACAACCTACACCATCATTAAAATGCACATGTATATTGGCAATGAAGGTGGTATTTAACTCTATTCATTCAGTGTTTGTAAGAATCTGAATTAAAAGTGTTAACAGCATAAAAATGTCTGGTTGTTTTGTCATCAGTTGTCAGACACAATATTTGATCATGGACTCAAGTTCTACTGAATTCTGACAGAATTACGACTGTGACAGAGCAACCTGTGTTTCAGAGTAAAGAGTGACTGTGCTAACTGGGGAGCTTCAGCAACTCGTGTCAGTGCTTGTTAGCTTGCATTCACCTGTTAACAGTGTCACACTTTACACTGAAACACCGGTGACATCTGTAGCACATGAATGGTTTTAGATCAAGGTTATGACTAAATATAACACTTTGCACTCAATATGAAGAGTGAAGTTTAAATTACAGTTAAACTGACTTTATGTTCACAGCAACAATACAGTATATCATCAAACAATTCACTGTTTAGTTGTTGTGTTGTTTTTTGGTTTGGGAGGGTTTTTGGTTTATTGACACAAGTTTATGCTATGTTTATGGGTTTAAACCCTCTTTGGTGTAAATACTGGGTTTCTCCATCAAAAAGGTCTGTCCGCTTAATATCTGTCCACTTACTGATTTTATATGAAGCTGGAGGTTGTTAAACATTAGACAAAGTGAGTTTTTTCAGGTAGTACTTCTGTCTACAAACAGGAAAGGGGTCTGTTGAGGATTCACTTCCACTGGTATGGCGTATCGATCAATCAGAATCAAGTATCCATCAAAACTCATGAGAAATGAAGATACAGACAACTGTCCAACACAAGGCACATTTTTCTGAACTTTTCACCTTTGGAATCAAAAGAGCTGCCACAGTATTTGCATCCTTAAACAAGACTCTGCTTTAAAAGATGTTGATCCAAAAAGAGCGTAAACATTAATCAGGAATACTTCTCACCTCGCCATATGTGATGGTATTGTTGTAGATCCGCATCTCCGGGTAGACATGTTCAAGGTACCAGCGGAAACTCCGACATTGCAGCCTCTTCCTCAAGGCCAAACGCTCCGAGACATCCCCGAAATCTACCCCCGGGTTCTGTCAACATTCAGAACAAAACAAAGACGATGAAAAAAACTCTTAGCCAGAGGGCACTTAACCAAAAATGTAAGTGAGAGCATAAGTGCTGGAGAAAAGGGAGATGTAAGAGTGTTGATGTGCTGTTGGGACACAACAAGCCTTTAGTTAAAAGATGGATTGATCCTGCTGTCATGTGGGACCTTCATTGTTCTTTCATTAGAAAATGATCTCTGCTGAGCAAATCCTAATCAGCTGCTTAATTATGAGCCCTCACGGCTGCCTGCAGTACAGAGGTGGCTTCCTACATTGATGGGGGG